>CAUYPK010070512.1:0-20669 GCA_963574355.1 Loris lydekkerianus
TATATATATATATATATATGAGTAAGCCAGGTGTGATGTCTCATGCCTGCAGTCCCAGCTTCTTAGGAGGCTGAGGCAGAAGGATCGCATCAACCTAGGAGTTTGAGGCCAGCCTGGGCAACATATATTTTTTCTTTAAAAGAAAAAAAAAAAAATCATGGGTTTTTTTTTGTTTGTTTGTTTGTTTTAAATTAATTTGAGCTCTCTGTAGATCCTAGTTATCAAGTTTTTGTCTGATTCATAATATGCAAGTATCTTTTCCCATTCTGAGGGTTGTCTATTTGCTTTGGTTGTTGTCTCATTAGATATACAGAAGCTTTTCAGTGTAAGTCCCATTTGTTTATTTTTGTTGTTGTTTCATTTGCCACAGAAGTCTTATTTATAAAATCTTTCCCCAAGCCAATATCTTCAAGTGTTTTCCCCACACTTTCTTCGAGGCACACCTCTTAAGGGCAGTCGTGGGTCAGAAGCCACAGGGGCAGGGCGCACCTGTGGGAGGAGTGGTGTAGAACATTGTGACCGTGTCACTCGAGATAGTCTGAGGCTTAACTTTGCTGACGGAGAACTATTGACCCACTTTTTTGTGCTTCATTTCTCTGGCTTCCTCGTGAGTAAACTTCCTGTTCCGGGCAGTGAGTCCAGCTTTTTATAAAGGTCAGAATTCAAAACTTAAAAAAAAAAAAAAAAAGCAGGCCAGAGGTCTTGAGCAGAAGTGAAGGATTTCTCTTGGGAGGCTGGTTGGAGGCCTTGCCTACGTATGCGTGTGCATGTTGTGGTTCACCGCTCACCAACCGGGAAACCAGCCTGGCCAGAGCAGAGACGTGACGTCTGCGCAGTGGCATGGGGGCAAGGCTCAGCCACCAAGGCCCATGCTCGGAGCACCTGCATGAGCTGTATTCTAGCATTTTAAAATATCTTTCAGCTTGTGGTCACTCACATTTTTTTAGCTCATTTACTTAGAGCATTTTTTAAAACACAACTGCCAGAGACTGGGCAAAAAGCCACTCAAGGACAGCATCAGAAAGATGCTGAGATTTTTTTGACAACTGGTGTGCTGCATTAGTAACGGGCTGTTCAGAGCTGATTTTGGGCAGTTCAATCACATAATGGTTTTTCTGCTGAGGTCTGCAAATCCAAAAGTGACAGTACCTCCCAGTGACAGGTTGAGGGAAAGGAATGTATCAGGACCAAAGGCTGGTGTCCACACCTGAAGGGGTCTGGGTGGCACCAAGCCTTTACAAACAGGGGAACTATCATTTGGTACAAGGTGCACTGTGGGAACTTTCTTTCACTCTCCATTCCATCCCTCCCTCTCAGTCTCGGCCACAGTAAGATTGTTCCCAGCATCCACAGCTGCCCCGTTCTGGGCCCTTTCTTTCCCTAAAACTGCGATTCTGACTTGCTTTCCGTTATGTGAGTCCTTTCCTCCCCACCTACTCATTCATAGGTACTTCCCACCCTCTGAAAACAGTTTGATTCCACTGAGCCAGATTTTCTTCTGAAGTTTGATGGTGAAACACTGCAGGCGTCACTCCGTGGCACTGCACAGCATCCAGTCCATTGAGGTGTTCTGTCCATGTTCAGCCCTGTTTTCTACAAAGAGTTAATAATAAATGTGGTTATCAGATCCTTCCCCAGAAATCAAGTCACTCAGTCTGATGAAAGCAAATCAAAACAAATGAGCATTTACAGCCCTGCCTCTGCGTTGGCATCCATCTGATAATCAGATGGAAAGTTTTTCAAATTTAAATTGTTAGTTCTAGAATCTTGGCGAACAGAATGATCAGTGAGGGAAGCTCTTAGGAGCCAAGGAGAATTCCAGGGTGGCTGGACATGACATTTCTCTCTAATATAGGTCTTTCCTAAAAGACAAAACAGAACAGAACCTTGATGGGGATATTCACAGAAAGTGTGCCCATGGGCCTTTCATCTGTTCCAGGTTTATGTTCAAATAAAGCACAGGTGTTCCCTGGTTCAAAAATATAAATTATGCATTTTTTCCATTTGCTCAGTGAGTAAGGTGCCAGCAGTGAATGAAGTGAGCTGTCCCTGCTTTCTGGGGAGCTTATTATCTTCTGTACCCGGGGGCATCAGACCTCCCTGCGTGGGAGGCAGGAAACATACTCAGAAGCAAACACATCATAGCCCCTGAGCTGGGGACCATCTCCTTGTGTTCCCCCTCACTATGGGGGAAGCCTGGGAGTCCCGTTCCCTGCTCCACTTCTGGTCACCGCTCTCCGCAGAGGTTCTCATTGTCATGTGTGGTTCCATTTCCATGGTTATCAGTACCCTTGAGCATTTTTATATGGTGTTTATCAGTCAGTTAATTATTTCCCTCAGCCTGGTTGGGCCACCTCTATGTCCAAGTTGAAGTTGTCCTAGAATCAAGAAAATAGAAGGTTGTGGGGCCTGCCGCAGGGATAAAGTCCACTAAAATCTGTGGAACTGCTACGACCAACTGAAGAAGTATAAAGTTAGGAATGAGGATAAAGAAAGAGACACGAGACACAGAATTATCAAAGATGGGAGCTCAGGGAACCACCACCTGTTCCTGGGCTCTAGCAAGTGGCCCTAGTCTTTGTTCCACTCAGCTTTTATTGAAATCTGTCTACCCAGGTGGTGAGCTGAGGGAGGGAACAAAGGCACCAGCAGTTGCTCTGAGGGAGCATATCAGCTCCTATTGTTACTATTACTAACTTTTAGGATTTGGGAGCATCTGAAACTTGAGCCTTGTATGGGGGAGGCCTCCTGTCTGAAGTCACACACACAGATTCCTAGGGAGGTGTTAATCTCCACTAGTTCACTGTGGAGTAAAACACCACTCGTGTTGATCTCCTCTGAGGAATCCGTGGGAGAGAGACGTTTTCCTCTCATCACCACCACAGAAGATTTTCCTCTGCGATAAGGGATGTTAAGCTTTCCTGTCCATATCTCAGGACTCCAGCTGTTCCCTTGGTCTCTGGTCCAGCCAAATGCAAATCTCTACAATGGGTATCTCCTTTCTTTAACGGGCAGGAAATGGCCTAGAAGGTGTATCTCTTCCAGATCTTTTCATGATCTCTTTCATGACCATTAGCTTCCTCAGAGGGTTCACAAACTCAGCAGGGTATTGGTGTAAGCTGTATCCCAATAGGCCAGAGTTTCAGGAAAGGCCAGAAACTTGTTCAGATAAAAAATTTAGCAATGGCTAGCTTAAAGGTAAACTAGCTGACTTTTCTTTGTTCAGACTTCTTTAGCTTACTTTTAAATTTTCCTTCTGGGGGTGCCCTCCCCTACCAAAAATGGGGTCTTCAGTCCCCATTCTGCCTGCAAGAGGTGAGATAGGGGAGGAGACAAGTGAGGTGAGGTGAGTCTGGGCAGTTTCTAGGCCTTTCCTTGATCTGTCTTCCCTCCTCTGCCCACCGTACTTTCCTGGAATGCAGAGCCTTTCTCCTGAGGGCCCCCCCTTACCCAGCGTGATTCCCTCTTCCCAATCCTGCCACCTAGAGAGAAATCAAGTCAGAGGGCACTGGCTCCCTGCTGCTGAGAGCACTTCAGGACAGGTGGTAAAGACCACTCATCCCTTCTCTACATTTCCTATTTCAGAATTTAGCAAAATAAAACCCAAATTTTCTCATTTTGCTTTAGTGTCATGATTACTACTTCTAATTTGTATTTCAATGGCTTTTAGCTGCAAATGGACTTTAAATAAGCTCATTTCTACCTGTGAGGATCTTATTGACTCCACATGTTGTTAACAGTTAATTGAGTTCTAATATAAAAAAGTCAAGTAGCTTCCCTGAAATGAGGCTGTACTGTTCTATTTTGTCCAATCATCCAGGCTTTTCGGTTGTTTTCATCATTTACAAAATAGAGGTCGAATGTGATGGCTCACACGTTTTGGGAGGCTAAGATGGGAAGATCATTTGCGCCCAAGAGTTCAAGACCAGCCTGGGCAATGTAGCAAGACCTTGTCTCTACAAAATAATTTTTAAAAATTAGCCAGCTATGGTGGTACATGCCTGTATCCCAGCTACTTGGAAGTCTGAAGCAGGAGGATCACTTGAGCCCAGGAGCTTGAGGTTTCAGTGAACTACCACTGAGCCATTGCATTCCAGCTAGGGCAACACAATGAGACCCTGTCTCAAAAAAAAAAAAAAAAAAAGGAATGAAGGAATAATTTAGACATTCACAGATAAAGATTCGCCCTTAAAAAACAAATGCTGAAATTGAAACTAAAGGATGCTAGATAGTAACTTGAAACCGAAAGAAAATATAAAGGTCTCCAGTAAAGATAAATATATGAACAAATACAAAAACCTGTATTATTTTAAATCTGGTAAGTAACTCCATTCTTAATTCCCATATGGGATTTAGAAGATTAAAGCATAAAAAGTAATTATAAACCTATGTGCTATGATTTGAACATTTCTCCTCTCCAAAACTCATGTTGAAACTTACTCCCCAATGTGGCAGTACTGAGAGGTAGGGGCCTTTTACAACATTATTGACTGGTCACCAGTTAACTCTGTTTTCAGCCCAAAAGTTGTTAATGAATCACAAGTTAACTTGTATTTACACTTGCACTAGCTATTGCAATTTTTAAAAAACACAAGGTTATGTATGATATTGTAAAAGCTTTATTTTTATTTATTTTATTTTATTTTATTTTTTTGAGACAAGAGTGTCACTATGTTGCCCTCGGTAGAGTGTCATGGCATCACAGCCCATAGCAACCTCAAAGTCTTGGGCTTAAGTAATTCTCTTTCCTCAGCCTCCCAACTAGCTGGGACTACAGATGCTTGCCACAATGCCCAGCTATATTTGGTTGTAGTTGTCATTGTTTAGCAAGCCCAGGCTGGGCTCAAACCCACCAGATTTGGTGTATGTGGCTAGCACCCCACTCACTGAGCTATGGGCGCCGAGCAGTGTAAAAGCTTTCTTGATCATGTTCAATTGTATACAACTTCATTATTAAAAAAAAATTTTTTTTTTAGATATTCAAGTTTTTATTACAAATGAACAATTTTATAAAAACTATACTAAAATTTTACAGTGGACAGAAGTGATATAAAGAAGTTTCTCTGTTCATTTATTTATTTATTTATTTTTGAGACAGAGTCTCACTCTGTCACGCTAGGTACAGTGCCTTGGCGTCACAGCCCATAACAACCTCAAACTCTTAGGCTCAAACTCTTGCTTCAGCCTCCCAAGAAGAGGGAATATAGGCAACAACCACAACAGCCAGCCAGTTCTTCTATTTTTTAGTAGAGATAGGGTCTCATTCTTGCTCAGTGTGGTCTCGAACTTCTGAGCTCAAGCAATCCACCTGTCTGGGCCTCCTAAAGTAAAGAGGAGGATTGTAAGAGTGAGCCACCACACCCAGCCTTAGTTTCTCTTTATTGATATTGACAGGACAAACAAACAAACAAAAATCACATGGAAGAGATTACTGGTCAACTGACCCTTTGTTTAAAACATCAACATTTCCTAAAACTATGACCAGAATGAGGTTCAAGCAAATCTTTGTATTTTTTCTCTTGGCAATAATTTACAAGATATATATAACGAAGACAGACTTTATAAAATTAGGTCTCTTTTGGATTACTTTATTCCAAAATTTCAGTCTTTCTATATACCTATAGATGAAGCAATGGTACTATATAGAAGAGGCATCAGTTTTGGTTCACTGTCATATTCAATTATGGAATAACAGCCAGTGATATGAGATGGCTTCTGCATAAAACTGTCAGTCAATAATGTGTTAAGAGGTGAAGAGGGATATTAGGAGAGAGGACAAGGCATGAGGATTAATCCATTGATGGACTGATGGGTTCATGAATGAATGGGTTATCACAAGAATGGGGGGCTATGGCTTTATAGAAGAGGAGACAGATCTGAGCTAGCACACTCAATCCCCTTACCATGTGATGCTCTGTTCTATCTTGGAACTCTGCAGACTCTGTACTAGTAACAAGGACCTCACGAAGCACAGCCCCTAGACTTTGGAATTCTCAGCACTCTAACTGCAAGAAATAAATTCCTTTTTTTTTTATAAATTACCTAGTTTTCTTTATAAATTTTTATAAATCTTTATAAATTTTTATAAATATAAAGAATTTTAAAATTCTTACATAAATTTTTATAAATCTTTATAAATTACCTAGTTTTCTTTATAAATTTCTTTATACATTCTTTTTCTTTATAAATTACCTACTTTTAGGTATTCTGTTACATGTATAAACAACAGAAAACAGACTAAGACACTATGTTAATGGTAAGTAATATATAAAAGATACAACTTGTGACATCAGTAAAATAAAGCAGTGAGGCTATAAAGAACTAACGTTTTTGTATGTGACCGAAATTGTTAGCAGTTTGAACAGACTGTTATTCACCTGTTTTTGTTTTTTGTGGGCGTTTTTTTGAGACAGAATCTCAAGCTGTCACCCTGGGTAGAATGCCACGGCATCATAGCTCACAACCTCCAACTCTTGCGCTTAAGTGATTCTCTTACCCCAGCTTCCCAAGTAGCTAGGACTACAGACACCCGCCACAACACCTGGCTATTTTTTTGTCATTGTTGTTTGGCAGGCCCAGGCTGGATTCGAACCTGCCAGCTCTGGTGTATGTGGCTGGCACCTTAGTAGCTGAGCTACAGGTGCCAACCCTCACCTGAGAATGTTTATGACATCCCCATTGTAATCACAAAGCAAATACCTATAGCATACACACAGAAGGAAATGAGAAGAAAACAAAAATAGAGCCCTACAAAAAAATCAAATAACCACAAAGAAAGATAGAAAAGGAGAAAAGGAGAAAAGGAGAAGTTATGGAAAAAATGAAGAAATTACAAAAAACCCCACAGGATTAAAAATTAGGACTCAAAAATACTCACGTTTGGTTTATTATCAAACACAGGCTGAAAGTAAAAGGATGCAAAAAGATATTCCACAAATGGTAGCCTAAAGAGCAGGAATGGTATACTAATATCAAACAAAATAAACTCTCAAACAAAAACTATTACAATAGACATAGGACATTATATAATGATGAAAAGGTCAATTCATCAATGAGATGTAACAATTATAAGTATTTACGTACCAAACATCAGAACTCCTAAATATATAAAGTGAACATTGATACAATTGAAGGGAGCATTGGAAAAACAGTGAGAGACTTTAATAACCAATTTTCAACAATGGCTAGAACAATGAGGCAGAAGAACAATAAGGAAAGAGAGGATCTGAACAGCACTGTAGACCAACTGGACCTAACACACATATACAGAACACTCTTTTCAACATCAACAGAGTATATACATTCTTCTCAAGTGTCCACAAAACATTCCCAAAAATATACCACATTATGCCAAAAAAGCAAAGCAAAGCTTAAGTTCAAAAATATTCAAATCACACACACACACACAAAAAAAAAAAAGAGTACTGAAATCAGGCCTGCATGGTGGCTCACGCTTGTAATCCTAGCACTGGGGGAGGCTGAGGTAGATGAGTGGACTGCCCGAGCGCACAGGTTCAAGACCAGCCTGAACAAGAGTGAGACCTTGTCTCTAAAAAATAGCTGGATGCTGTGGTGGGCGCTGGTAGTCCTAGCTACTTGAGAGGCTAAGGCAAAAGAATCACTTAAGCCCAGGAATTTGAGGATGCTGTGAGCTAGGATGCCACAGCTCTCTACCAAGGGCAACAAAGTGAGACTCTGTCTCAAAAAAACAAAGAGGGTGGCGCCTGTGGCTCAGTGAGTGGGACAGCAGCCCCATATAGAGGGTGGTGAGTTCAAACCCACCCTGGCCAAACTGCAACAAAAAAATGGCCAGGCATTGTGGTGGATGCCTGTAATCCCACCTACTCAGGAGGCTGAGACAAGAGAATCACCTAAGCCCAAGAACTGGAGGTTGCTGTGAGCTGTGACGCCACAGCACTCTACTGAGGATGACAAAGGATTAAAAAAAAAAAAAAAAATTGAAATCATAAAAAGCATCTTTTCTGAGCACACTGGAATTAAACTAGAAGGCAACAGTAGAAAGAAAACTGAAAAATCAACCAATTTTTAAAAAATTAAACAACACAATCTTAAAAACCAATAAGTCAAGGAAGAAGTAACAGAGGAAAGAAGGAAATACCTTAAGATAAAAAAGAAAAAAATGAAAACATGGTATAGCAAAATATGGGATGCAACGAAAGCTGTGCTGAAAAGAAATTCTATAGTAGTAAACACCTACAATAAAAAAAAAAAAAAAATCTGGCTCAGCACCTGTAGCTCAGTGGCTAGGGAGCTGGCCACATACACCGGAGCTGGCGGGTTCGAATCCAGCCCAGGCCTACCAAGTAACAATGACAACAACAACTAAAAAGTAGCTGGGCCTTGTTGCAGGCGCCTGTAGTCCCAGCTGCTTGGGAGGCTGAGGCAAGAGGATCTCTTAAGCCAAGAGTTGGAGGTTGCTGTGAGCTGTAATGTTCCAGCCCTTTACCAAAGGCAACATAGTAAGACTCTGTCTCAAAAACAAAAAAACAAAAAACCACAAATCTACAATTAAAAACATAACATTATACTCTGAAGCACCAGAAAAAGAAAAAACTAACTCCAAAGCAATCAGAAGGAAAGTAATAAAAAAAGATCAAAATTTTAGGGCTGTGCCTGTGGTTCAAAGGAGTAGGGTATCAGCCACATATACGGGAGGTGGTAGGGTCAAACACAGCCCATCCAAAAAAAAAAAAAAAAAAAAAAAGTGCAAAAAAAGAAAAAAAAAACTAAAATTTTTTAAAAAGAGGATAGAAAAGCAATAGAAAAAAATCAACAAAACTAAGAGTTCTTCGAAAGTATCAACAAAATTGATAAACTTTTGGCTAGACTGACTAGGAAAAAAGAAGACTCAACTAAAATCACAAATAAAGAAATGGACATGAAAACCAATGCTACACAAATAAAAAGGATTGTAAGAAAATACTATGAAAAACTATACTACAATAAATTGCAAAACCTGTACAAAACAGATAAACTCCGATAAACACACAATCTACCAAGATGGAAATCATAAAAAAATAAGAAAATCTAAACAGACCACAGTAACAAGGAAATTTAACCAATAATCAAAAACCGATAGAAAACAAAGAAAAAAGGGCGGCGCCTGTGGCTCAGTGAGTAGGGCACTGGCCCCATATACCAAGGGTAGCAGGTTCAAACCCAGCCCCAGCCAAACTGCAATAACAAAAAATAAATAAATAAATAAAAATAGCCAGGCGTTGTGGTGGGCACCTGTAGTCCCAGCTACTCGGGAGACTGAGGCAAGAGAATTGCCTAAGCCCAAGAGCTGGAGGTTGCTGTGAGCTGTGATGCCACATCACTCTACTGAGGGCGACAAAGTGAGACTAGGTCTCTTTAAAAAAAAAAAGAAAGAAAGAAAACAAAGAAAAAGTCCAGAACCAGAAGACAGAAGAATTCTACCAAACATTTAAAAAAAGAACTAACACTAATCTGCCTTAACACTTCCAAATCATTCTATGAGTCCAGCATTGCCTACACAAAGACAGACAAAGACAGTCTCTGGGTAGAGGGCCCCCAGGTCATAGCTCACAGCAACCTCAAACTCTTAGGCTCTGGCAATCCTCCTCCTCAGCCTCGCCTACCCTCCCAAGTAGCTGAGACTACAGGTGGCCCCCACAATGCCCAGCTAGTTTTTCTATTTATAGGAGTACACGTGTGAACCACTGCACCCAGCCCCAAATTATTAATTTAATTATTTAATTATAAATTATCCTTATGGGGCAGCTTGGGAGCCCATTCACATTCCTAAGTATGGAATGCCATTAAGTTGGCTTGTCTGTAACCTGGGGTATGTCCGCAAAGAGTTTCTGTACAACAAAGAAAACATCAACAAAATGAAAATGCAGCCTATGGACAGTGGGAAAATATTTGTGATAAGGAGTTATATACCTGATAAGGAGTTAATATCAAAAATATGTTAAAAAAAAAAAAAAACATACACCTCAACAGCAGAAAAATAAATACCCTAATTTTAATAAATGGGCAAATGCTGGGAGCAGTGGCTCATGCCTATAATCCTAACACTCTGCGGGGCCAAGGCAGGTGAATTGCTTGAGCTCAGGAGTTCCAGACCAGCCTGAGCAAGAGCAAGACCCTGTCTCTAAAAATATCGAGGAGTTGTGGATGGTGCCCACAGTCCCAGCTGCTTGGGAGACTGAAGCAAGAGGATCGATCACATAAGCCCAAGAGGTCACTTATGTGATTGAGGTTGCTGTGAGCTATGAGGCCACAGCATTCTACCAAGGGTGACAAAGTGAGACTCTGTAAATAAATAAATAAATAAATAAATAAACAAATAAATAAATAAAATGCAAGGGACCTGAATAGATATTTTTCCAAAGAAGAAAAAAAAGAAAAATGGCCAAGCAATATATGAAAGTTCCTCAACATCTCTAATCATCAGGGAAATACAAATCAAAACCACAATGAGATCTCATTTCATACATGCTAGGATGGCTATTATCAAAACAAGAAGATATAGTGCTAGAGAGGATGTGGAGAAAAGGGAACTCTTGTATACTGTTGTAGAAATGTAGACATATAGCAATTATGGAAAACAGAATACAGTTTTCTAAAGAAATTAAAAACAGAACCACCATATAATCCAGCAATCTCATTTTTTTAATAAATACCTGAAGAAAATGAAATCACCACCCTGTAAAGGTATCCAAACTCCCATGTTCCCTGAAGCATTATTCATAATAGACAAGATATGGAAACAACTAAAGTATCCATTGATAGACAAATAGATAAAGAAACGAGATACGAACACACACACAAATATTGTTCAATCTTATAAAGAAGGTGATCTGCCATTTGTCACAATATGGATAACCTAGAAGATGTTGGGCTAAGCAAAATAAGCTAGGCACAGAGAAATACCCTGCATGATCTCACTTTTATGTGGAATCTATTTTTAAGTATCAAATACACAAAGAATAAAAAAGTAGCTATCAGGGGTAGAAGGTAGAAGAGATAATGGGAAATGAGGTCAAATGATACAAGGTAGCAAATATTAAGGATGAACGAGTCTGGGTATTTAATGTATAACATGAGGACTACAGTTAATAATATACTGCAATGAGGATTTTTGCTAAAAAGATTTTAGATGTTCTCACCACAAAAAAGGAATAACTTGGTGAGACAATGGATAGGTTAATGTGCTTGACTATAGTGACCATTTCATTAAGTATATACATATTTATCATGACATCATGTTGTATACTTTTAAAGGAAAAAATAAACAAGATATCAAAATACACACAAAATCCCAAAATACATGGAGCCCGAACAACACATTTTTTTTATTTTTTGAAAAAGGATCTCAGTCTTTCACCTAAGCTGGAATACAGTGGTGCCATAACAGCTCACTGCAACCCCAAATTCCTGGGTTCAAGCAATCCTCCTGACTTCTAACCATCATGTTACACCTGCCTACAGTATTCAGTATAGTAACATGATATAGTCTAGAGCCAGGCGTCCCCGAACTGCAGCCCGCAGGCCACATGAAGCAGTGTCAATTGTATTTGTTCCCATTTTGTTTTTTACTTCAAAATAAGACATGTGCAGTGTGCATAGGAATTTGTTCATACTTTTTTTTTTTTAAACTATAGTCCGGCTCTCCAACGGTCTGAGGGACAGTGAATTGGTCCCCTGTTTAAAAAGTTTGAGGACGCCTGGTCTAGACTATATAGACTAAGTGTTTGGTAGGCCATTTCATCTAGGCTCCCATAAGTACACTCTGTGATGTTCACACAACAATGAATGCCTACTACCACATTTCTCAGAACATATTTCTTAGAAGGTATCCCTGTCAGTAAGTGACACTTGACCATAAACGAAAGATATGCTTTGTTTGTGGATCAGATGATTTAATATAAAATGACAATGTTTCCAAATTGATCTATGGATTTATCAAAATTTCTTACAAAATACTGGCTGGATGGCCAGACACAGTGGCTCATGACTGTAAGCCTAGCACTCTGGGAGGCCAAGGCAAGTGGATTGCTTGACCTCATGAGTTCAAGACCAGCCTGAGCAAAAGCAAGACCACCTCTCTACTAAAAATAGAAAAACTGAGGCAAGAGGATCGCTTGAACCGAGTTGGAGGTTGCTGTAAGCTATTACGCCACGGCACTCTACTCAGGGCAACGGCTTGAGACTCTGTCTCAAAAATACTACTACTACTAATAATAATAATAGCTGGTTTCTATGTAGAAACTAACAAGCTGAT
Source organism: Loris lydekkerianus (assembly GCA_963574355.1). NCBI lineage: Eukaryota > Metazoa > Chordata > Mammalia > Primates > Lorisidae > Loris > Loris lydekkerianus. The sequence goes on from CAUYPK010070512.1 coordinate 12,275, forward strand.
CCTAAAACTCATATAAAATTGCCAGGGCTCCAGAATAGCCAAAAAGTCTTAAAAAAGAAAAACAAAGTTGAAGAACTCCGTTTCAAAATTTATAACAAAGCAACAGTAATCAAAAAAGTGTAATGTAGCATAAGGCCAGGCATATAGATCAATAGAACAGAATTGAGAGTCCAGAAATAAACCTCTGTACAGTTAGCTATGCAATTGATTTATGATAATCAATAGGGGGGGAAAAAGCCTCTTTAACAAATGGTGCTAGGTAATCCCGTACAAAAGAATGAAGCTTGAACCCTTTCTTCATACCATATATAAAAATTAACTCAAAGTGGATCAAGACCTAAATGTAAAAGTAAAAGCTATACAATTGTCAGAGAAAACATAAAAGTAGGTGGTCTTCACAACCTCACATTTGACAATGGATTCTGGGAGGCTAAAGCAGAAAGATTCCTTGAGCTCAGGAGTTGAAGACCAACCTGAGTAAGAGTGAGGCCTAATCTCTACTAAAAATAGTAAAAATTAGCCTGGCATTGTGGCAGGTGACTATAGTCCCAGCTACTTGGGATGCTGAGCCATGAGGATAGCTTGAGCCCAGGAGTTTGAGGTTGCTGTAATGAAGCTGACACCATGGCACATTCAAGCCCAGAGCACAGAGTGCGACCGTATATAAAAAAAAAAAAAAAAAAAAAAAAAGACCAATATTTTCTAGTGATACCAAACCACAGAACTGAATTATCTACCCCAGCATAGCTCAGAAATTTACATTGAGGAGGCTAGGCACAGGGGCTCCTGCCTATAAGCCTAGCACATAGGCTGAGGTGGGTGGATTACCTGTTCACGGGTTCAAGAACAGCCTGAGCCAGAGCAAGACCTCGTCTCTAAAAATAGTAGGGCATTGTGGCAGGCGCCTATAGTCCCAACTACTCAGGAGACTGAGGCAAGAGAACTGCTTGAGCCCAAGAGTTTGAGTTTGCTGTGAGGTATGATGCCATGGCATTCTACCAAGGCAACAAAGTGAGACTCTGTCTCAAAAAAAAAAAACAAGAAAAAGAAATTTACATTGAGGAATTATAAGGAGAGGAGTTCAAATGGTCTGTAGAACCAGCATAAACAACAAAGGCTCTGTATCACCCACTTCTCAGAACTCTTTTAAAAACTTGGTTGTGGGGCCGCACCTATCCCTCAGTTGCCGGACCCATGTACCGAGGGTGGCAGGTTTGAACCCATCCCCAGCCAAAATGCAACAACAACAACAACAACAACAAAAAAAAAAATAGCCGGTGTTCTGGCAGGCACCTGTTGTCCCAGATACTCAGGAAGCTGAGGCAAGACAATCACCTAAGCACAAGAGCTGGAGGTTGAGCTGTGATGCCATAGCACTCTACCAAGGGCAAGAAAGTGAGACTCTATTTTAAAAAAAAAAAAAAAAAAAAAAAGACTTGGTTGTAAGGCAGGTCATTTTGCTTCAAATTTAAACAGGTCCACACCTTACCCCAGTCCCAATAACAGGACTACAAACTTAATCACTGCCTTATACAGCACACTAGAACATCCTTATTATTTAATGAGAAATGAGAGAATAAATTGAATACTTCAACTTTGTAATTTAACTGGAGAGTAAACTGGATGAAATTAATGTTTCCTATCATTTGACCACCTCCTCTGAATATACTACATTAAATGCTACGCAACAGACACATCTTCTAAGAATTTCATGGTTCGTACATTTCTAGTAAGAAACATATAAACATTTTCTCCTTTAAGCACTTTTGACCTATGCCAGTAAGTTCTAATGTGTCAGTGAATTAAAGGAAAAATTATCCTAATTCTTATTAATCACCTTAAAACTATCTTTAATACATAATACCATCTACACCTTCATATATTTTCTGATTTCTCTCAAAAAATTCTGGAGGGGAAAATAAGCTGGGCTGAAAAAGCAAGACTTTCTATTCCACATAGATAAATCACTGTTAAATAGGATAATTTCCTCACCTTTGTTGTGGCAAGTGTTAAAGAAGGTCAGTTTAAAAATTCCTCCTCCAGGTTTAAATATATGAATTTAAACCTTAATAGTTATTCAAACAAGTCACAGAACAAAATAAAAGAAGCCCTAGTCCACAAGTGTAGCTTTAATTATCATCTCTATACAGAAAGATGACTTACAACTTGAAATCTCCAGCCCAGACCTCTCCTCTAATCATTGAACACCTCAACTTCCACAGTCAAATTATTAAATATGATTATTTTGCCTCTTAAAAATCTATTGAATCTACTTTTCCCTGTATCCACCAACATATCCCTATTCTGAAACATTATCATCTTTTGCCAGCAATGCTGATTAGTATCTCTGACCAATGACTAATCAGTAGGCACTGGCCTACTGACTAGTATCCCTGACCCATGACTGCTGTCCCCCATCCCACACTGTTGTCACAGCTCTTCTGTACCCTGCTAGAAAATGATCTTTCTGAAACACAAATCTTATCAGACATTCCTTGTTTAAAACATTTTCACTGTCTTGCCCAATCTCCAGAGATAAAAACCTTAACTCCTTGCAGAGCACACAAAGCAATGTAGACTGTGCTCTAAACACACTTCCCTTTGGACCTTTGAAAATGCCATGTTTTCTCTAATCAACAGTACCCTTCCGTGCTTTCCCCTCAACTAGAAGGCTCTTTTGCCTGATTAACCTTAATCTGTCTTCAGATACTGGCTCTATCATAATCTCAAGAAAGCTCTCCCCAGCTTCCCTGACTTCCCCAGATCACCTTACTTCACTTTCATAGCATGGTAGCACTTAATAGTCTTGCATTTACTTTTGTGATCATCTGAATTTTGTCTACCTCCCTGTCTAGACCATGAATCCTAGGAAGGCAGAGACCAAAAATGTTTGAGTTTACCAACGTTTCCTTAGCATCATGCATAATGTGTAGCAAATGGTGAATGCTTAATAAATATGCTCAATGAATTAAATACACACTGGAATATTAACCAGGTAAAACAACAACTACTACTCTTTAGTGATCAACAGTCTACAGCATCAATGTCTGTGATGATAGACCTGTTCTGTAGCTACACTTTCCAATATCGTGGCCACTAAGTGTGGCTACTGAGCACTTGAAAAGTGATTATAGAACAACAAAAGCAGTGGATTTTTTATTTGTTACTAAGATAGAAAGAGCCACACATATTCAGTGGCTAATGAACTGAATAGCACAGGTCTTGCTCCTGGAAAAGCAGAATTTTTTTAGCATTAAATTAAACAGAGCCATTTGATCTTAGCAGGTCGACCACGAAATTGGCTCTTTCTCCACTGTGTATTACCTTATGCTTTCTAGTTTTCAGACTGTTTGGAGCTGCATCAGAAGCCTCTTACATACCAAGTCCCTCCTATGGGCTAGGGACCCCTTTAATTGCTACAAAGGTCCAGAGAAGCGCAATCTGCCAGATGCTTCTCAAGACTAACTGATCGCGCAGCGTACATAATCCACATTACTTACTCCCTCGAGGAGAGTCCTACCCTTCAATCAAGTTAATCTGCTAATTGTCTCCTGAACAAGATACTCCCGAGGCAACTACTCTCCCCAAACCTACACCGCCCTTTTCCCTCCTCAAGGCACAATACAGCCCTCCGCCTCCGGCGTGCATTTAACTACACACGCAAGAAACCATTGGCACCTCTTAACATCTGCTATAATTCAAAAGACCGAGGACCTACCGAGGGAAAGGAAAAGAGAAGTCTCGGCCAGAAAGAACAGGTGACATGATGTAGTCTGTTTACACCTGGGCGGGAGTTGGGAGTCAGGGCCCCGTGCTCGCCTTTAAAGGCGCGCTCTTTATTTGGCAGGCGGCGAGCCCAGCAGAGAGCTCAGTGCTCAGGGCTCACCCGCTGGCCTTGCCCCCCGAGACCCCTCACCTCTCCCCGGCCCGGCTCACCTCCCGGCAGGACCGCTCGCCCTCCGAGCTGCGGTGCCTCGTGAAGGGCGCCGGCGTAGGCAAAGTCCCGCCGGGATGCGCCTGCAGCCAGGCTTTGGCCTCCTCGTCCTCGTCCTCGTCCGAACTCTCCAGAAGCTGGTACCCACAGTTAATGTCTGAGTCCAACTGCCTTCCCGCCCCCTCCTCCGCCTCCTCCACCTCCTCCACCACGATTTCGTCCAGCTTCGCAGACGCCGACGCCGACGCCGCCGTCTCCGCCTCCGCCACCTCCTCCTCCTCCTCCTCCAGCTCGCCCGGCCACGGTAGGTCCTCAGGCTCCATGTTGGTGTCTCGCGCTGGGCGGCAGGGGAGGAGGGGGAGGGGAGGGGGTGGGCGGGGAAAGGACCGGAGCTGACTGGCGGTTGCGGCTGAGCGCAGGCGCCGAGCCGCCCGGAGGGGCGGGGCTAGGAGTGAGCGCGCGCGTTGCTATGGACGCCCCGCGGGGGCGGGCGGGAAGCCCGCTGGGGCGATTTAGAGACCAGCGACGCCACAGCCTGGCCGGCGTCACGGGTTGGGGCCTCACTCACACTACTGTAAGCTCACAATAAACTCGGACTAGGTCCCTCTTGGGACGCAGAGGGCCCGGCGGGAGGGGCATCTAGCACTCAGCTGGAGTTCTGTGCCTTCACCGAGGGAAGATCAAACTCTAGAACAAACCTGTGATAATCAAACTTGGAAATTATGAAGTTTTAAAGTTTGAGTGTCTACTACGTGACAGACTGTATGGTGGGTACTTGAACCTAACCCTAGAAAAGTGTCAGGGGGTAGGAGAGGGTTTGAGACTGGGCACTAGCATCAGAAGGAGCTGAGTTTGAATCCTGACATCACCGATTACATGGCTGTGCGTCCATAAAATGAGGATAGCCTATTGCTTAGAGTGAATGTGATAATTACAGGAAATAGTGTGAAGGACTTGTGACAGGTATTATTCGTTGATTATTGTACAATAACTCATTAAATAACAGTACTGTTTCATGTTTGACGAATCTGAAGCTCGAAAAAAATAATTTTCCAAACACTCTTACAGAGTAAGTGGATGACTCAATATGCCATCCAAGTCTTCTGTAATTGGTTCAGGAGAAAAAAGTATTTATATTGATAGTACATATGCTTTCGGATTAATGGTTTTGAAATACTTTAAAGATTCCCCCGAACACTTCAGGAACCCCTATAAAATGAATGGCAAATGAAAGAATTTTGACATGCTTTCTGTTAGCTAAGGAAATAGCCATACTTAAAGGAGTCTAGCAAAAATTCTTCAAGGCATTACCCACAATACCAGAGATACACAATTATATTGAACCAACATTGGTAGGACAATTTTAGGGGTATTGCCAAGGATGTATATCCTACATGGCAACAACCATATCCTGGCGAAACTATAAAGGTAGAATGTAGACAGGAGCCCACAGTCTTGGAGCTCTGTTGAGCATCTCTAAATGGACTATGGTTTAGGTTATTGTTTATTCTTAGGGCAGGTTGAGGCTTCTCCTTGCTGAAGAGCTTTGACTGTAATGGTAAGGAAAAAATTCTTGATTTTTATATTTCTGAATAGGAAATCCCAATGTATATCTCCAGTAACAGGAACACACATTTCATTAATATTGCTATTAAATTATTATCTACACATTTCAGAAAAAATAAAGAGACATAAAAAATAAAGAGAATTCCAAAAATAGTTATCAAAGCTCTCAGAAACCCTCCAACTTCCAAAGCCCAAAGTACTTTCATCTGCCTTGATGGCAATAACATCAATCCATTCTAAGAACCACAAGTTATCTTCTGAGTTAATAATGGGCTGCCTCAGTTTGGGAAATTATTTCCTTTTTTTTTTTTTTTTTTTTTTTTTTTTGTTAATTCAACTATGGGGAATTATTTCCAATACTAGATAATACCTAAATATAAGCTGTTATCACTCATGGCCTCAGGGGACTCATAGTGTAATTCCTGCTTTAACAACAACAGGAAGTAAAGAGCTATATGATTGTCCATGAAAACTCTGGCTAATGAATTCAAATTTAACTGGTTTGTTGAGCTTCTATAGTAAAACTTGTGCCATTTGTGAGGTCTGCTAAAGTCCAGAAACAAGTTTTGGACCTCCTTTCAAGTTGTATTTATTGTGGAAGTTTCATCCACAGAATGTACATGAAGAGTGAGTTCTCCGGGGTGGCGCCTGTAGTTCAGTGAATAGGGCGCAGCCTCATATACCGAGGGTGGCAAGTTCAAGCCTGGCCCCAACCAAACTGCAACAACAACAAAAAAATGGCCAGGCGTTGTGGCAGGCACCTTTGGCCCCAGCTGCTCAGGAGACTAATGCAGGAAAATCGTCTAGGCCCAGGAGCTGGAGGTTGCTGTGAGCTGTGGTGCCATGGCATTCTACTGGGGGCAACGAAGTGAGATCCTGTCTCTAAAAAAAAAGAAAGAAAGAAAAGTAAAGAGTGCGTTCTCCCAAGTGTTTTAGGGTTAAATGTTTTAGGTGGTCTGCATTTCCAAAACACCTACCTAAGCATCCATCCTCTGCATCATCTGAAATCAGGAGAATTGGTCTTCTGAAAAAGCATCAGACAGAAATTTCCCTTGCACCTCAATAGAAAAGAACTTACCAGGCACTATTAACAACTGGATCAGCAGTAAAACTCTAAGACATTAATTCTTGGATTCATGTTAGCAACTCAAAAGACATGCATCATTTTCTCCTGGCCACTGGACATGCAATCTATTGGAAAATTGCCGTCTACAGAAGTAGGCAATTTATACTCAAGATGAGAACAAGGTTAATTTTGTGATTCTTCAGCGTCTTTTGCACTACTACAAATCTTGTTATTGTATTTCAATGCCCTCTGCTAACTAACAAATTGTTTTCTAAATATTATCTCCCTTCTCTTCATCTTTTTACTTTTGATTTCTTAATGCTCTTCTGCTACTAAAGAGAAACGACATTCTGTGGGGTGTTTTTCCTAAGCCGTAGATATTGCTCTTAATTTAACTGATTGTTAACGAAATTTAATAGCTGCACTTTTATAGACTTCATAAAACTGATTTCCCTCTATAGATCATTTCTGGTACTTAAGCTTTCCTCACATAATTAATCCCAAACTTCAGTCTTACAAGAATTGGACCTTGACCCACACTTCAACAAAGTGTTTTTCTGAAGTCATTACAACCCTATTAGAAAAATCTTGTCCTTCAGGAATGAAAACTAATGCTGGAGTTATTCTTGCTACAGTACTTCAGTTGGGTCTCTTAAGAAACATTCTATGGGCTGTACACGGTGGCTTACACCTGTAATCATAGTACTCTGGGAGGCTGAGGTGGGCATATCGCCTGAGCTCATGAGTTGGAGACCAGCCTGAGCTAGAGTGAGACCCTGCCTCTAAAAATCGCCAAGTGTTGTGGTGGGCACCTATAGTCCCCAGCTACTCGGGAGGCTGAGGCAAGAGAATCGCTTGAGCCAGGGTAGCGACAAAGTTAGACTGTCTCAAAAAAAAACAAAGAAAGAAAAGAAACATTCAGAAGCCAGGCATGCAAGCCAGGTGGATCGCTTGAGCTCACGGATTCAAGACCAACCTGAGGCTCGGTGCCTGTGGCTCAAGCGGCTAAGGCGCTAGCCACATACACCTGAGCTGGCGGATTCGAATTCAGCCCACCAAACAACAATGACAGCTGCAACCAAAAAAATAGCTGGGCTTGTGGCAGGCGCCTGTGGTCCTAGCTAGTTGAGAGGCGGAGGCAGGAGAATTGCTTGAGCCCAGGAGTTGGAGGTTGCTGTGAGCTGTGATGCTATGGCACTCTACCCAGGGTGACAGCTTGAGGCTCTGTATCAAAAAAAAAAAAAAAAAAAAAAAAAAGACCAACCTGTGCCAGGTTCTTTTAGAGACCCCCATTCCTAAAAACAAAAGATAGACAGGTGTTGTGGTGGGCACTAATAGTCCCAGCTGTCCAAGAGGCTGAGGCAAGAGAATGACTTGAGCCCAAGAGTTTGAGGTTGCTATGAGCTGTGATGCCACAGCACTCTTCTGAGGGTAACAAAGTGAGACTCTGTTTCAAATAAATAAACATTTGTGACTTGGTGCCTGTTGTTCAGCAGCTAGGACGCCAGCCACATACACTGGAGTTGGCAGGGTCAAACCCAGCCCAGGCCTGCCAAACAACAATGACAATTACAACAAAAAAAAATCAGGTGTTGTGATGGGCACCTGTAGTCCCAGCTACTTGGGAGGCTGAGGCAAGAGAATCACTTAAGCCCAAGAGTTGAAGGTTGCTGTCAGTTGTGACAGCACAGCACTCTACCAAGGGCAACATAGTGAGACTCTGTCTCAAAAAAAAAAAAAAAAGAAAAAGAAAAGAAAAGAAACATTTCAACCTGCTTTACAGAAACCTGTTAACTCTATTCAAGAAATCTATGTATCCTAAGAGAAAG
>CAUYPK010070517.1:0-13077 GCA_963574355.1 Loris lydekkerianus
AAAACATTTTGACAACACTTTTTAAAAATAACTGAAATTGCACAGTGTCCCTTTACAACTATATCTTGGGTACCGAGTTCACTTTATGGTTAAGCAGGCTGGGGTTAAGTGTGCGAATTTTCACAGCTTGTTAAAAGACCATGCTTGCATGCAGGGGACTGATTTTCAATCCTGTGGACTCCTGCCAACAAATGGGAAAAGGTCTTACGGGTAAGCATGACCTGAGTGTGGAACACGTACAAGATGCCAAAGCTATTATTAACTTTCACATCCCGCATTCAGTGCGCTGACAGTGCACCGAGGAGAAATTTAATTTTGGGCTTCTAAACCCTACACTCACACAAACAAACACACAGCACTTTCAACCATCACGAAGAGGCAAAGGGTGTGTTCTCCTAAGCCTGCATTACTGTGGCTTGCCAGCTGCCTAACTTTGAACCTGTTTTTTCACAAGGACGTTGGATTAAGTTAATTTCTAAGGTTCCTTTCAGCCATAGTGGTTTTTGAATCTCAGGGCAGAGAAGCCAGGTACTTGAATTCCCCTTCAAATCATGTTATCCAATCCTCTGGGCTTATTTGCAGTTGTGTTGCTTTGCTCATTTGCCATCATCGTTTCTATGAACAAAAATGTTATATGAGATGCAAATATATGTAAATCTTTTATATCCATTTACAAATAAAATTAACTCTGTTAGCAGACTCATTTTTCTGCCACCAGGGCTGTGTTGGTGACAGTGCCCACTGTGACAAATTACCATACACTGGGTAGCTCAAACAGCAGCATTTATTTCTCACAGTTGTAGAGGTCGAGAAGTCCAGGATCAAGGGGTCAGCCTGTTGGGTGTCTGGTGAAGGCTTGCTTCCTGGTTCCCAGATGGCGGAGAGCAGAGTGAAGAAGCAAGCTCTGTCTTCTGTGTTTTTCCTTATAAGGGCACTAATCATTCACAAGGCTGCAACTCTGAGGACCTCAGCACCTCTAAGGCCCCACCTTCTCACACATCCCCTTAAAGGTTGAGCATTTCAACATACAACTTTCAAGGGACGCACACATTCAGACCCTAGCATAAATGCGAGTGTGGTGCAGGGTGGCCCCAAGCGCGTCAGCTTGCCTGGCCTCCCTCTCCTTCCTCTCTCTCCCCACTCCCCTCCTGTTGACTCAGTGACCATTTTGCTGAAACCTGCTTTGTGCCACATATTGTGCTGGGTCCTGGAAAACAGGGATAGATGAGGCAGGAGTGGGCACAGTAGTTGTGGCCAGTAAAGCAGGAGCTAGGTTCATGGAAGACAGTTTTTCCATGCACCCTTTAGCAGAGGGAGGGATGGTTTTGATATGAGCCTTCAAGCACTTGATTTATTACAGTCTCTGTGCAGTCAGACTGCTCTGCTCATGATAATTTGTATTTGCAGCCGCCCCCAGCACCAGCATCACCACCTCGCTCCCCCTCAGATAATCAGGCGTTAGATTCTCATGAGCCACAAGCTAGATCCCTCATGCACAGTTTACAGTGGGGTCCGGCCTCTTAGGAGAATATAATGTTGCTGCTGATCTGGGAGGAGCTGGGGCTCGGGAGGTGATGTGAGGAAGGGGCAGCAGCTGTAAATACAGAGGAAGCTTTGCTCACCTCTCTTGAGCGCCCTGGTTCCTAACAGGCCACAGAAGGGTACCCGTTTACACCCCGGGGGTTGGGGAGCACAGTAGCAAATGTAAATGAGAATAACTCAGATTGACAAAATACTGTTTGGGGATAACAAGAGATTGAGTAAGTACTGTGTGAACTCAGACTTGGGTGTGTCAGCAGATCCAGATTTCCACTTCCTGGGAAAGGCGTTTCCTTCAGAGGTTCAGAACAAGGGTGGTTTCTGTGGGGAGGGAGGGCTCTAGACCTTGCCAATCACAGCAGGTCAGGAAGGGCCTTCATGCAAAGTGTGTGGCGCAGGAGCAGGGTCTCAGGGAGTGGACAGTGGTTTGTGGAGGACAAGGAGAGCATGGAGGGGCAGAGTGGCAGGAAGATGGCATCGGGCCAGAAGACCAGGGCGAGGATTAGGCCTCTCTGCATTGTCCCCACCATCATAGTCCCAACCCCAGAACTAAAAGTGTAATGGCTGGGGGAGAGGTGAATATGGGAGTGGCCTCAGGAGACCTCCCTCCCAACCAGTAGAGCACTGAGCCGCTCCTGCAGGCTGGCCTAGTTCTTGGAAAATCTCGCCTGGGGAACTTGTAAATAAATTCACCCTCTTGCTTGTTGAAATGGGGTGCTTCCCAGCTGTCATTTCAGTATGGTTTGATCTGTAGTGTTAAAGTATTTTAATGCTTTGCTTCTATGGTATGAAGTTGTGCACCCTTGCAGGCTAGAACATGGCTCCTGTACAGGGGTTGCAGTGGGGCTGTGGCGACTGCTGAGGAGCGAGAGGGAGCTTTTGAGGTGATGAAATTGTATTTAGAGTCAGTCGTGGTGGTAAATGCACAGCCCCGTACATCTACCCAAACTCATAGGACCTGTAAAATCACTGAATTACACAATATGTGACCGATAACCTGGGTGTGGTTGGGGGAGGGGAAAAGAGTGTGACAAGGAAAGCTTCTAAGTCTGTTGCTGGATTTCTAGGAATTCAGGCATACGTTTGTGGCTCAAAAGAGTGCGTAGATGCAGGGAACGAGGATTAAGGTGAAGTCAGATTCATACATTGCTGGGAACCTGCCCACAAGCTTTTGCCAATCATAAGTTGTACCTAATAAAACATATGCAAGCTAAATGCTCCTAAAACTATTTTCAAGGTAAGTGAAAATGTCTGCCATGACAAAATAATATGTATCACAGGGATTCGATCTGATTTTTCGTCTTTTAATCTAAAAGAATTTAGTATTGCAAAAAACCTGGTTCATGTGCAATAAATCACCATTATTGGGAATGTTGGCATAAAATCCAGTTAGGGTTCTGATTGTGTACAGATTTTGGAAGCCAATGTCCTGATGTGTTTATAAATTTTATATACTGCCTGCCCCACCACACATACCCAATTCCTGTATTATTATATTGTTGAACACAGGAAACCCAGCCGGAGAATCAGCAAGATCACTTTGATCATTACATAACAAATTAGGCACTCATTTAGTGGCTTGAAATGCTGATAAATACTTGTTCTCTCGTAGCCTCTAAGTAAGAGTTAGGGAGGGGTTTAGCTGGGTGGGATGGCTCTACCCTCTCAGGAGGTTGCAGCCAGAATGTTGGCCAGGACAGCAGGGTTCTGAAGGCTTGCCTGGAGCAGAAGGATCCACTTCCAGGAGGCGCAGATGTGGCTGTTGGCACAAGGCCTCAGCTGCTCCCCAGAGAGCATTCTACAGGGCTGCTTGAGTGTCCTCACAGCATGGCGGCCAGCTTCCCCTCTGTGAGTTAGCCACAAGAGAGAGCCAGGAGGACGTGCCAATACCTGTGTGAGCGAGTCTCAGGAGTCACACATTGTGACTTCTGCTGTGTACCTTTTGAACCACTTTGTTGAGCTATGGTTTACATATGGAAGGCTGTACATATTTAATGTATATAACTTGTAAGTTTGGAAATAAGTGTATGCGTACAAAACCATCACCACAGTTCATACCATAAAAATATCCATCACCTCCAAAAGTTTCCTGCCTCTTCCTTTGGGGGAGAATGCTTAATATGAGCCCTATACCCTCTTAGCAAATTTTTAAGTATATAAAACAGAATCATTGACTATAGGCACTAGGCTGCTGATCTGTGGAACTTATTCGTGTGTATAACTGACACTTCTTACTCTCTGACAACTCCCCTGCAAACCGCCATTCTACTCTCAGCTTCTATGAGTTTGTCTATATTAAATTCCTCCTGTGAGTGGGATCACGTGACATTTGTCTTTCTGTGTGTGACTTTATTTCAGTAAGCACAATGTCCTCTGGTTTGTCCAAGTCGTCTCTGATAGTAGGGTTCCCTTCCTTTTAAAGGCAGGATTTCCTTCTTTCCTAAAGGCCTTTTTATCCCCTTGCATGCATGTACCACATTTTCTTTATCCATGCATCTGCTGATGGACACTCCGATTAGGTTCTCATCTTGTGAAGAGTGCTGCAGAAAACGTTCTGTGTACGTTGTTTTGTGAGATGTGAGTCTCAGGGTCCCGCCTTCACTACATCAAGGGGAGGGGAATTTGACTCCAGCTTTTTGAAGAAGGGAGTTTCAAAGGACTGGGGGGATGTGTTTTAAGACTGCCACACAAATGCGCTGAGTTCTTGCCTTTGCCTTCTCTTTATTCAGATGGCAGGAAGACATCTACTTACCTAATCTCTTGCCCTTTTTTCATATTAGGGTATGATGAACAGTCAGTAAAATGTATAGATCCTAAGTATTCAGTTCTGTGAGTTTTGACAATTTTATATTCTTCATAATCAAAGTGTATAAGTATTCTTCTTCTTTCCGATCAAACCCTTCCCCCACAGCGGTCACTCCCTGATTTGTGCCTTTTCGTTAGTATTGCTTGTTCTTTAGCTTCATCTAAATTGGATTCTGCACGTGTGTTCTTTGGCCGGCTGCTTCAGGCAGGGTCCCACCCTTTGGGGACCCGTTCACACTGCTGTGTGTCTCAGCAGTTCATTTAATTACAGGTAGTCCTGGCGTAGGGATGACCCTCAGCTGATGGTGTTCTGTGCTTGCCAACAGGCTCCCAAGGCTTCCTATAGGGATAATTTATAATTAAATCTTTAAATTAATAATTCAGGAACTAGTTCCTGCATGTGTAAACAAACCCACATGGCAGCATATTTTCTACAGCCTCTCATCCCATTGTTTATATGGTCACTTACGCAAGACATCACTTCAGTCTTTTTAATTCAATTTTGTGAGTCTGTCTTTACCCTTACAACCATGCTTCCAAAGTGAAAGTCCACTGCAAGTCCAGCTGAGCAGCAGCCAAGAGAAATGTGATTATAGTGGAAATGAAAGTTGAAATAATTAAGTATTTGGAGAAAGGCCAGTGCCATCATTCATTGGAAAGCATCAGGCATCAGTCACTTGACTATTGGAACAATTATAAAGTTAGAATAATGGAACACGTCAAGGGCAATGCTCCAATGAGAGTATCAATTATTACTGAGCAGTGTGATGGATTAATTATTGAAATGGAAAGGTTATTATTGATTCAGTTAGAAGATAAAAATATTAATAAGCATAACATTCTCATTAGCCTAAGAGTTAAAAGAAAGAGCACCAATAGTTTCTGTAATTTCTTATTACAGCACAGGGATATTTGTTATTATTACAGTGTTACACTGTATTATTATTTCCACGTATGAGCCATTGTTGTTACTATTATTATTATTACATTATAGCTTATGTGCTGTTCATTAGGGATCTGAGTTCTATGTGAATCTGACCTGCAGACAGCCTCAGAAATGTTTCTCGTGTGTAACCTGGGGACCACCTGTACTGTGATATGTGAATAAATTAGCTGGTTTATCTGGTGGCTAATTCCAGCCAGCACAAATGAGGACCTGAGTCCCGAGTGAGTGACTAGAGTGGGGAACTAGCTGGCCCAGAGCAGCTTGTGAGCAGTCACCTTCCTCCAGCAGTGGCACTAGGAGCAGAGCAGCCGTGGTCTCCTGTCTCCTGTGACAGGTATTTAGTGCATTCAGCTTTCTTTGTATCCTCAGCTTTCTGATCAGTGTGTGTGTGTGTGAGTGTCAGTAAAACTTTGCTTATAAAACCAGGCAGCAGTGGGGATTTGGCCCTGGGACTCTAGTTTGCTGACTCCTGGTCTAGGAGACAAGGCAGACGTTAATTTTTTAAGCACACAGGTGCACGATTGGTCATTCTGATGAGCACCATGAAGGCTATGAAGGGAAGGCTAAGGGAGAGGGCCTGGGAGAGACCATTTACATGGGGAGGGAGGGTCTGGGAGAGACCATTTACAAGGGGAGGGAGAGGGTCTGGGAGAGACCATTTACATGGGGTGGGAGGGTCTGCAGAGTTCTACAAAGCTGTCATTTTATAATTTTTTCCGGCCTCCTTTTAGTTGCAGCTAGGGGCAATGATCCATATGTGAACCAGAGTAGAGCCCTACAAACTGCTTTCTGAAGTCCTTTTAAACAGGAAAGATGGCTCAGCTCAGGCTTCATGAAACCTTTCTGGTCAAAGGAATATAGATGAATCCCTTCAGGCCTGGCACCATTTCTGCAAACGAGGGTAGCTTAGTTTGGGAGAGATGTGCCAAGCCAGTAGATAAAACGTCAGGAATATAGCTTTTAATGTCCAAATGAGGTGAACAGAAAGTAGGGGGGAGTGAGGAATTTGGGAGGGGAGGCCATGTGAGGCAGGGATTCCCAGTGCTGGCCGATATGCACATTGCCTGGGTGACCTGGAGGTGGGGAGGCTCCAGGCCTGGCCTAGCTGAAGGCTCTGTGACAAGGAGCCAGAGGTGTGGGGCAGGGAGTAGTGAAGGGAGGTTCAGAGGGTTGGCCCCAGTGTGTTTAGGGAGCTTGGTGCAGAGAAAGAATCCGTAAATAAAACCGCTGCTGCTTGCACACGGCAAGCTTACATTCCGACATGAGGCTGGGTGTCTGCACAGCAGAATAAAGAACGTACATGTGAGCCACAGCAATGGTAATGGGTTATCCAGAGCGCTTGGTGTTTTGTCCGTCCCCCCCCCCCCAATAGTGGTGGTTTCTGTCCCATCTATTAATCTACAAAACATGTTTAAGGCCATGTTTTGTATATTAATCTACAAAACATGTTTAAGGCCATCCTTCCAGCGAGTTAGCCCTCTTCAGACTAGCTGTGTGTGGCCTTGCAGTCCTGTTCCAGGTTGTTCGCCACCCTAGTCCTCCAGCTGCCACCAGTCCGGTGAGAACAGCCTGACTGCACGTGCCACATTGCAGGGCCCCAGAGCCTCTGCTGCTGGGAGCCCGAGTGCTCTCCCTCTCTGGGATCTGTATGAGCAGCCCTCCCCTGTACTGTGCCATTAGCACGTCGTGCATGAGAATCAGCACCAGCCCAATCTGACTGTCAGCTGGATCCTGGGGTGCAGCTGCCTTTGTAATTTTTCTTGGTATGGTTTAAATTCCGGGTCCAGTGTGCTCACGGGAGCTTGTGCAGTCAGTGTCCTGCTTTTTTGTGTCTCTGAATCTTCCCGTCACCATTGATTTTATCCTTAAAAGTATGGAAGAGGAATACATGTGCACATACACAGAGGCACGTGTCTATACACATTACAGGGTGGCCTATTATGAAACCCTGTACAATAGCACGTTCACCTGTATCCACACACAGACAAAACACAGGCACACACAATATACATCTTCACACAACCCAGGTACATCTCATACAGTCTACAAAGCAGTGTCTTAGAAGCTACTGGAAACATGGATTAGAATATGGCCCCAGCAGAGCCCCTGATTTCTTGGATTCGTATCCTTGGGGACAATAGAAACCAATTAGTGATATGTTAATAGCTTTGACTTTGCAAAGTGGGATGGAGGACAAATGTAGTCCAGAAACTGTTGTGCCTTGATGGCAATCTAAATAAAATTGAATGTCCACATGGGGCCTGGTAGGCTGTGCTTCTGGAGTGAGAAGTGAGGCTGTAGTACCCCCTGCCCTGAGAACACAGCTTCAAATCCTGCAGGGGCAACCCTTTAGTTAGGTGGGAAGGAGTCTGTGCACGCCCTCTGACCAGAAGAGAAGCCAGGAACAGCCTGCTGCTGGTTTCTCAAGGTCATTTGGTGTGAGTCGCTATTCACTTCTCAGAGGGGCTTTGCTCCTGGCAGGGGAGTTTTTTTTTTTTTTTTCATTTCTGGGTAGCCCTCAGAGCACTTATTTCTATGGCATTTTGCAGATAGAATTCTTTTTTCATTAGCAGGCGACCAAAGGTGCTTAGATTTTGGCAATAAATTGTAGGTCATATAATTCTCCATTTATATTATACAGTGGTTGTTTATTAAATAACAGGAATCAAGTGCTTTCAGGTAGGGCTATGAGTGCTAGATTTCAGGAGCTTTGGTTGGATAAAGAAAGTTCAAATGCACCTGAACTCTTTGAAATAAAATGAAATACTGAGTATTTAAATGACATGTTGACAGACTCTGACCCGTGAAAGGACCTCTCAAAATGTACCATCAATTTGTGTGTGTGTGTGTGTGTTTTGAGACAGAGTTTCACTGTGTCACCCTCGTTAGAGTGCTGTGGTGTCACAGCTCACAGCAACCCCAAACTCTTGGGTTTAAGCAATTCTCTTGTCTTAGCCTCCCAGATAGCTGGGACTACAGGCGCCCGCCACAACACCCGGCTATTTTTTGGTTGCAGTTGTTATTGTTGTCTAGCAGTCCGGGGCCAGGATCGAACCTGCTAGCCTCAGTGTATGTGGCGGGCACCCTACTCACTGAGCCACGGGCCCTGAGCCTGCACTGGCACTGTCCATTTGACAGCATCTTCATGTCATTCTGTGTTTTGCAATCCAGCTGCTGCTTGATTTGGTGTTGTTCTTGAGACCTTCATGGTTGGGTTCAAGTTATTTTGATACAAGTTCAAACTAGAAGTTTCTGTTAGTGCCTGACTAATACACATAAGAAATCCAGCTTGCTCAAGTTCCTCGGCCATTGTCTGAAGCTGTTAGATTGGGCTGTTTTGTTACAGCTTGTTTTTCAAGCCTGTCCTCAGCCACCTTCTCTACACAGAGAGGAGCCCTAATGAGATGGACTTGAGCTCCCTGTCTTGGCCCAGACCTTGAGGACTTCAGTTCCTGGCTTTGGAGTGGGAGCATCCAGAAAGTGCATACAGCTGCTTCCAAAAGAAATAGCCTTTGTCTTTCTTATTTTTCATAATACACTAATTACTTTCAAGGTTTTATTGAAAAATGAATCTGTAACTCATTTTGATTACCATTTCATATATGGCAATTTCCTATAATCCACACAAAAATATTTGAATTGAAGTAAATATTTCTGGATATAACCATATGTGAAAATTTTTGCATTCATACTATTTTCTAAAACGTGGGGCAGGGGGTTGGCAAAAAAATGCAGTTGGTGTGTGATGTGTTTGCGCCTGTATCCAATTCATGCCTGTTGTGAGCGTCTGGCGTTCTTTTGCACGAGGTGCCCGTTAGTGTTACAGCTTCAAGTTGTGGAATGTGTGTGGGGACTGGCCACCTGCGTTAAGAGCTGCCATGGGTAAACGTATGTGTGCATTTAGCTCCTTCATGAGGGGATAGGAGGATCCAGGTGCAGGCGCTTGTGGGGAGGGGTTAACTGGGATCGCTGGCTAAGCTTTATTTCTTCTTCTTCCAGACAAGCAGATGCCCAGTGTCAGGAAGGCAGTCCAGGAACAGGACGGCGCCCTCTAAATCACAGCCCGTGGAAGCCAACCACGTCCTCTGAGTTCCCTGACGCCCAGGAGGCCCCAGCATCATCCCGGGAGGGCCGCAGCCGAGCAGGGACACTACCTCGTGACTACAGATACCCGGAGGAGGGGCCCCCTGCAGACTCGGGGCCGCACGTCTGGGGACAGGACTCGCTGCCAGTGAGCGCAGCCCCGCGTGCGCCTAGGAAGTGCCACGGCCCCGAGGGCGCACCTGCCCACGTGCTCCTGGCGGCCCCCATTGGGGCCCTCCCTAAGCCCCCGAAGGACGCGTGTGCAGCCCGCCTGTTGCTACCCCACAGCCCCTTGGTGTCCAGCGTCCAGCCCCAGGACGCCCCGGAGGCCACCGCCCGCCAGCATGTGAGCCAGGCTGCCGCCCGTCCTGAGCCACAAGCCCTGCCGCCCCCTGCAGACCCGGCCCAGCACACGGCCATGGAGACCTCACGCTCCCCCTCGCCTCAGTTTGCCCCCCAGAAGCTGACAGATAAGCCCCCCCTGCTCATGCAGGATGAGGAGTCAACAAGGTATGGCCTGTGGCAACGGCCACCTGTGCACCCCCCCTTTCCTGACCGTCCTGCCAGGGAGGTGGGTTTCAGGGTGTTTTCCAGGTTACAGGCGTCCCCCTTCAGCTCCGGACACTAGATTTGAAGCGGTCCTAGAGGGTGTGACCGTGTAGAGGACAGGGCAGCCCCAGTGAGGGTTGGGGCTTTAGCTGTTGGGGGGCAGTCCCGTCCTGCAGGGAATCAGGCGAATGTGAAATAGGTGCTCCTATCCCCTCCCTTCACCCAGGCCCCACCCCTTACACCTGCCAACACGCATCCCACGCCAGGGATGTGCTTCGGTATTGGCATTTAATGTTTGTGATCTGATTCAAGTTTAACCTAAGCATGAGACCTTTAAGCAAAATGGGTGTTTTTCATGATGTCCAATATTTTCATGCTTGTTTTTTCTTCTTCTTCTTCTTTTTTAATGTTAAAAAGCTAAGCTAGGCTGGGTACAGTGGCCCACACCTATAATACCAGCACTTTCCGGGGCCAAAGCAGGAGGATTACTTAAAGCCAGGAGTTCAACACCAGCCTGGGCAACATAGCAAGACCCAATCTCAAAAACAAAAAAGCTAATCTGGTGTACACCTTTTACTAAAGCAGAAGAAAATTCAGTCCCCCTTCATGGTGCTATTGTCAGAACTTTAGGCATAAATTTGTCCTGTCCACTGAGACATCAATGAATGTCTTCAGGCAGGGACTGATCAATGAAAGCACTGACTGTTCAGCTTTCTTTCTTTTATATTTTTTCTTAAGACAGAGTTTCAAGCTGTCACCCTGGATAGAGTGCTGTGGCATCACAGCTCACAGCAATTTCCAACTCTTGGGCTTAAGCGATTCTCTTGCCTTAGCCTTCCAAGTAGCTGGGACTACAGGTGCCCACCACAAGCTCAGTAGTAGTAGTAGTAGTAGTAGTAGTAGTAGTTGTTGTTGTTGTTGCTGCAGTTGTCATTGTTGTTTCAGCTGGCCTGGGCCGGGTTCAAACCCGCCAGCCTCCGTGTATGTGGCTGGCGCCCTACCCACTGAGCTATGGGCGCCACCCCCTGTTTAGCTTTCTTCACACAAAAACCCCACCTACTAGAGCACCTTTGAAGAAGTGGAAAGCGGAATAAGGAGAGAGCATTCATTTCATTCTCTAGAGCAGTTGTTCTCACCTGGGTGGGACATTGGCAATGTCTAGAGACATCTGCTGTCCTAACGGGGAGAAGTGCTACGAGCAAATTGTGAATAAAGTGCAGGGACACTGCTCAATATCCTTTGGTGCACAGGACAGCCCCATAGTGGAGGTTCTTGGACTCATACGTCACCGGCACCAAGGCTGAGAATCCTCTGGAGAGGCACTCCCCAGTGTAAGTGTAAATTAACAAAAATCACATCAGAAAACTTCACTTCTTCTGGTGCACCAGGTATGGCTACTGGACGGCACAGTAACAGTTCCATCACCACAGAAAGCTCTGTTGGACTTCACTGCTCTAGAGCCTCAAACCATTTTTTTTTTTTTTTTTTTAAGTAAGCGTCAAAATAACTCAGCAGAGAAAAGGCATTACTGATGCTGTATCTTCAACACTCAAGTACAGATTTATCTGTGGTTCAAAATGATGCTTTTTATTACTTAAAATATAGATTAAAATATTACTTAGATAGACTTATAATTGGTAACATTGTTAGGTTCCGAAAGAAAGTTGTTTTATTTTGTTCAAGCTGTTGAAACAAAATCCCATAGACTGGGCAACTCATAAACAGCAGAAAGGTAGTTCTCACAGTTCTGGAGTCTGGGAGTCCAGGACCCCGGCATGGCTGGCAGTCTGTGTTAGGTGAGGACTCACTCCTGGTTCAGAGATGGCACCTTCTCACTGTGTCCTCACATGGTGGAAGGGGTGAGGGAGCTCTCTGGGGTCCCTTTTATAAGGACACTGAACCCATCCATGAGGCTCCACTCTTGGGACCTCATCACCTCCCAAAGCCCCCCACCCCCACCCCATCCTCACACCATCATCTTAGTGAGGAGGTTTCAGTGTATTATTCTTAAGGGGACATAAATGTTTAGCTCATAGCGAAAGGAAAAGCAACAAAGTGGTCTGTGTGTTGGCAAAACCTGTGACAGTTTAGCAAGCTGGTGGGCCCCCCTGGGTGTGGTGACAGGAACTAATGTGGAGATGGAGGGCCCTGTGAGAGGTCAGGCCTGGTGCGAGGGCTGTAAGAAGTGGGTAGTAGTTCTCATTTTTCCTTCTTTGCAGTAAGTGTCTTAGTTTTCTCCCTTTTCTTTTATGAGCTCTTGTATGAGTGATTCCAGCAAGTGGTGAAGTGCTTCCTGAAGATGGTAATGAGGGATCTTTGGCCATATGCATCATTAAGTGTTCCCATGCGGCAGGTCAACTATCATTTGGGACCACAAAGTGATTTTATTGTGCTCGTGATGCTCTCATGTCATCTGGAAGGGGTGACTTGAATGTCCACAGTATGTGATCAGAATTTCTAGGTGTGGAGTGAAGTGAATCAAAGCATTTTTTTGGTGTTGTTCCTTGGATAAGGCAGCAGGAGTTTCTAAATTAACATGTCTAAACGGCATTTTCCACAGTTAGGCTTTTTTATAGTTTCCTAATGAAGAAGTGGTTGTGACAACCATGTTTGAGCACCTGCATAAAACATATCAGTTCATCATGGTTTCTATGGGCAGAAAGGAGGAAAATACAAAGTATTTCATTATAACATGTGCATCACACCCTAATAAGTAGGGAAGGAATCCTTGTGTGTTCCCAGTCACCAGTTAAAGGGAGCACAACAGTGTTTAATTTAGAGCAGGGGTCCTCAAACTACGGCCCGCAGGCCACATGCGGCCTGCCGAGGACACTGATCCGGTCCTCCGGGCCACCGCTGCCTGTCCTGCTACAGTGTGCTTGTGTAGAATGTGTGCGGCACTCTCCGACTCCCCTCTCTGTCTCTCCACTCCTCCTCTCAGTCTCGGGACTAACTGATGCACACTTGCATCACTTGTTACGACTAGCAGTGACAAATATGGAACCAGACATTGGCCATCTCATTAGTCAAAAGCAGGCCCATAGTTCCCATTGAAATACTGGTAAGTTTGTTGATTTAACTTTAGTTGTTCTTCATTTGAAGTATTGTATTTGTTCCTTTTTTTTTTTTTTTTTTTTTTTTTAAATTCAAAAAAA
>CAUYPK010070518.1:0-13925 GCA_963574355.1 Loris lydekkerianus
GTCTTAACACAATAACTAAGAAAATGCCAGGAAGGCTATGTTAACCAGTGTGATGAAAATGTGTCAAACGGTCTATAAAACCAGTGTATGGTGCCCCATGATCGCATTAATGTACACAGCTATGATTTAATAATAAAAAAATTAGGACATTTCCAAAACATTTTTTTCTTTTGTCCTTTAACAACCTTGATCATGCCAACCAACACTGCATTTCTAACTTTAAACATTTTTCCATAGGTTAAAAAGAAGTATATGTTTGTTAAGTGTGTTAAAGGAGGAAACAGAAACTGCAGATAAAGAAAATGAACATATTCAACTGATCATAACCCCATTACTCAGAAATAACCACCTGGTGTCAATCTTTCCAAACTTCACTTTTCTGTACATCATATAAACGATAAGATTATAATTAAGACAAAAAACACCAACCCCGATAATGATCCCTACAGATCTTCAGCGGAATGGGCAATATCTAACGACGTTATACCGGAGATTCCCAACGGGATTTCTCGACCTTTCCCAAAACGTTGGAAAGTCCTCTAGGTTAAAACAAAAACTCCAAGCGAGGAAAGGATGCCTATCTTTCCTAGGCTGCCTGCAAAGCGGGGGAAAACAGGACGATCGAAGAAGATTAAGGACACGCGCTGAAGAGTCATGGCCCTAAAAGGATCTGCCCCTCAGCTCCCCTCTACCAGCTCACTCCAATCCCAGGTAGGTCCGCAAGTCCCTCCTCCCCAGAAAAGACAGGCAACTCCGCCGCAGTGATTCAACCCGGAGCAACCGGAATACAACAGCTACTCCCGGGCTCTGAGCGGGAAGCGCAGCGGACGGTGCCGGCCCAGACCCAGGAACCCGCCTCCTTCGGCAGCCGGCGCAGACGTTTACCTGTTTCATCTTTCCATGGCTTGGGGCGGGCGGGCGGGGACCGCGCTCGGCGCCTACCTCCCTCCTCCTTCCCCAGCTCGGCTCACGGCGGCCGCCGACGGCTGCTTCCCGGGTTACTACAACAACCAACAAGCAACCGCCCGCTCGGAGCCACTGCGCAGGCGCCCGCCGCCGGCGCCGAAAACGCTCGGCTGCGGGCGCGGAAGAATATCGTCACCGCCGCGCAGCGCGGAAGTCGAGACCTGCCCTTGGCAGAAAGAAGTCTTCTTTTTTCCGCTCTTTTTTTCCTCCGCCCCTAAAAGGTTGACTCAGATCAAGAGTTCCGCCACGCTGAACGGGAGGGTTTGCTGCGTGAGCAGCGTGCTCTAGGAGAGGCTTAGTTAGCGGCAACCGCTGATTGGCAGTAAAGGGTTCACTCCTTATCTCCTGCTTTAGCAAAACCGGAACAGCCAATCAGAGTGAGGACTGACGGCAACGACCCAATCCTGGAGCTGCGCTGCGAAAGGGGCGGGGACAAATGGTTCAGGTGGCTAGAACTGCCCTGGTGGAGCTCGTTTGTTGCTGCTACTGCTGTACTGGGAGTCTGGTGGCCAGGTAAGGAGAATATAAGAGAGAAGAAAGGTGTAGATGGCTGTATGACATCTGATTGAGAATCCGGAGAGTCTAGTAAAATGGACCTGGGATGAAAGGAAGATATCTGGGAGGCAACCTTTTGGGGGGGAAAGGGCTCAAGAGACGAGGACGTGGGGGCGCTGGGAAAACGGAGAAGGCTTAGCAAATTTAGGGAGGGAAGGAATGTATGAAAGAATGAACAGTCACTGTGAAACTAGCACCGTGTAAGGAGCCTTCACTTTTTCTCACATAATTCTTATAATAACCCTTGAGGTAGGTATTTGTATCTCCATTTTGCAGATGAGGAAACTGAGGTTGAAAAGTGTAAATTACTTGCCCAGGATCACACTGCTACTAATTGTAGGACCAAGTCCCTCTCTCGATGACTCCTAAGTTTTAACACCGTACCTGTGTTGAGCTGGGCCAGGGCAAAATTTGAAAATGAATACATTCTAGGAGGCCCTAAAGCTTTAAGGAAATGGAGGTTGATGAATTGCCAGAGTAATTCAGAAGTTCTCCCGCGTTGTCATCTGAGCCTGTTGGGATTTCTGAGAGCTTCTGTGAAATGGAAGACTTAAGTTCTGCTGAAAAGGGGTGGGGATGGAAGGAATCCATGCAGCTCTTCTAACCCTGAAAGGAGACCTGGGTCAAGAGTCTCCTATTGGAGAGGGTGTGAAAATAAAGAGCATAGGTGGGTTCATGGCCCAGGCTATATACCTGCTGTGATGTTCTATAGACCCTTAGTCTGCACTTAGAATCCACCTTTTTGATGGACTTTGTCCATCAATACACCGTTACTCCTCTAGAGTTCTTTTATGTTTGGTTGTTGAGTGCTTCATATTGTTTTGGGCCATTGTTGACTTTATTATCTAACTCAGCTGGGTAGGACAGTATTGAAATTCCTAAGGCCAGAGTAACAAAGGAAACTTGCTAGTGTATTACCACTTCAGGGGCAAGAAGTTAACCTGCTAACAGTTAAACCACAGGCCAAAAATAATAATGATGATGATGATAAGGCCAGGCATGGTGGTTCACTCCTATCATCCTAGCACTCTGGGATGCTGAGGTGGGTGGATTGCTTGAGCTTAGGAGTTCAAGGCCAGCCTGAGCAAGAGCGAGACTCCATCTCTAAAACTAGCCAGGAGTTGTGGTGAGTGCCTATAGTCTAAGCTTCTTGGAAAGCTGAGGCAAGAGATCACCTGAGCCCAAGAGTTTGAGGTTACTGTGAGCTATGACACCATGGCACTCTACGGAGGGCAACAAAGTAAAACTTTGTGGCCAGGTAAGAAGAAAAAATAACAACAATAATAGGAAAGATGGAAGGAAGTTGTTTGATTCTTAGATTCATTATATTCGTTTTTATTTAAATGAAGCTGATTAAAATTACTACTCAACAAAGGTTGTTCTAAGCCTATTTTAAAATAATACAATCTAATTATATTTTCTGTATAACTTTAAGACAAAAGTGTATATGGTATGCTTTTCTTCCTCAAAAATGAAAACTTCATCAAAATATTCTCAGTGAGATTGTATTGCAGCTGTCATGTATTAGCTGTGTGGTCTCAAGAAATTCATTTAACCTCTCTGTTCCAACCTCACCTGTAAAATGGAAATATTAATAATGTCTGCCTACCTTATTATAAAGATTAAACAGATAATGTATGTTAAGTGCTTGGCACAGTGCGCAGTACAAGTGGCCAATTACTGATAACTATTATAATTTCTCTTGCAAACCAATGCCAAGATTGCTGTTTACTTCACATAATTTTCTAGAAATTGTAAAGTCACAGCAGTTTATTTTTAACTTTTAGACTGTTTTTCTAGTTTATGAAGCGTGGTGTGCCTGAGAACCAGAGTACAGAAAACCTGAGGGTGTAAATAGAGCAAGCACTCATACTATAAGTTCCACTCAAATGTGTTAGGTTTCTGTAGGCTTGAAAGGATCTGTCATCATTACCCAGGGAGGTATCTATGAGTAGATTCAGAATCACCTTCAAGCCAAAAACAGTGGCATGCAAAAGTGAAGATATGAGAGACCTGATTCCAACTAAATGAAAGGAGTTCTGAGGCAGGGTGATAATGTGGAGAAATCACTTAAACAAAGATAAATACTGTGCCACTTATTGTAAAATATACTGTTCATTCACTATTATTAGTGTGACTAAATGTTGAGACCAATTTCCATAAGCTTTACACAGAAATCCATTTCATTAGTTTATAGTAATCATATATAATACTTCCTTTTCTCTCTCTTTTTTTTTTTTTTTTTTTTGCTAGATTCGTTGTGTTCAGCCACCGTTATTTAGCTGTTGTCACTCTGGGTAATGTTCAGCAACTTGGTGTAGGGTAAATACTCAAAGGTAGCATGCTAACCCTGGGAAGTTAACAGTAGTTTGTTAAGGAAACAGGGGTGGATAAACCTAGAGGACTTGGGAAAGAATCTATGAAGCGATTGGCCAACTAAGCACTCATGGGTGGGACATAGGTTAACCACAGAAGTGAGAGAGCTTATGGTTGAAGCAGGCTGACCCTCATTGTCTCAGGTCCTCTACCTTTGTTTCCAAGGCAAAAAGTCCTCTCAGGTTTAAGGGGAGTCATGAGCCGTTTCCTGAATGTGTTAAGAACCTGGCTGGTTATGGTGTCCATCATAGCCATGGGGAACACACTACAGAGCTTCCGAGACCACACCTTTCTTTATGAAAAGCTCTACACTGGCAAGCCAAACCTCGGTAAGAAATCAAAGAATGTCTACATCCTTTGTAGGACTGGCCTACATTGTGGTTCACAAACAGGCTGTACATCAGGATGCCTTAAAAATAAAGTACAGGGGGCGGCACCTGTGGCTCAAAGGAGTAGGGCACCGGCCCCATATACCGGAGGTGGCTGGTTCAAACCCAGCCCTGGCCAAAAACTGCAAAAAAAAATGAATAAATAAATAAAGCACAGGTACCTATTTATTGGACCTGGGTGGGGCCCAGGAATCCAGCCGCTAAAACTCCCCAGGTAAATTCTGATTCTTCCTTATCTAGTCTTTGGCAGCCACTGGAATACTACTTTGTGGTAAGCACTTAACCCTTTCTCCCTGTCCAAGCTTCTCTGAATATTTTTTCATTCATTTTATACTGCCCTGGGCAATTAGTGTGTACAAAAAAAATGATGATGGCTAGTAAGAAAATAGTTTCCTCGTGGCTCTGTGATGCCCCACCAGAAAGCCATAAAGAACCTTTTCATATCATCTCAAAGCCCTTTTCAGAAATCATGTCAAGGCACACGGGATTTGTATTGTGTTAGAGATGGAGAGTTACTAACCCAAGGTCTTCCTGTGACATACTCCCTCCAAATTGATCTCCCAAAATGAAACATCACAAGGCCCACAGTGGCCTTTCCTAGCTTCCTGAACCTCTCTGCTGAGCATGTGTGTACATTTTAGCTTGCACTTCATCCTGTTAATGTGTGGGGTAGTTGGAGCTGCAGCATTGTTTCACGGTAGCTGATAATTCTATCTCATATTTATAGCTAACCCAGATTCAGGCTCTGACCTAGCTCATTTTTCTGCAACATCTGGGCATAAAATGAAATTAAACAGGCTAAGGCTTATTTTGGGCAAAGCTCAAATATAATTGGATTAAAGAACCTGGGAAAGTGAGCAAGACAATTCTATTTTTTCACCCTCAAATTCTGCCCTCAGAAGATCAAAGAACCCTGTATAAATCCACAGGTTTTTAGAGGTTATCCGGTTTAACCATTTGAATTTAAATTGAGACAGAGCCACCCAGAGGTCATGTGACTTGCTAAAGCTCATCTGGCTGAGCAGAACTCAGGTGTGTGTTTGGCTAGCCCAGAAGTGGAGGCTACCTCTTCTCGTGATCTGGAGGAGCTGTCCTGATACTCCTCTCATTTTTACAGTTGTCTGTAGTGTCCCATAGAATTTCATCTGCCTAATCTGGTTAGGGCTGGTGAAGGACTCCACTTTAGTAATCTCACTGACTATTGGTTTATAAAGAATGTAGCTCTCCAGTGCTAATGCTAGATATTTGGTTGGAAAATCTTCAGTACTGTGAATTTGGTAGAGCTTTCAGGTTTTCCAAAGGCTGGAAAATTCCTTAAAGCCCAAGTAAACATTAATAACCTTTACATTTTTAGTTTTGTCCCTTAAAGTTTATCCTTAGCAAGCAATAAGCCAGGAAAGCAACCATCTTTGCTTTCACTGTTTTGGCATTTCCCAAGCCACTGGATGCCTTAGATCAATTTCTGTGCGTTTAAATCACCCAAGCAGGGAGTTTCTAGAAACACTTATGCCCACAGCATACTACCAAAGAGTATCATATAATTGGTCTGGTAACCAGGCCTTAAAATTTTATAAAACTTCCTCAGCTGATTGTAATAAATGCCAAGTGTTAAGAACCATTGTTATGGTGAAATATGACCCATAATTTCTGGACAAAATATTTAATATAGCAGTATCAGAATGAAGCCTCCAAGAGCAAGGTTCCCCCCAACAAACACCAATGTCTTGTTCTGCTACCAGGTACACAGGAAACCAGCCTGGTGTTGGCTTCATTTAACGACGTAAATCTGGATTTGGGAAGAGATGGAAGGACTTAGATCTTTGAAAAGAACATGTGTGGGCATGTAGATTGATCCCCAGTATCTCTTGAGTTCTCTCTTGGATTAGCCTTAACAACATTTCCCCAAACCTGTCTGATCTAGACCCTCTGGGCTGCAAGGGGCAGAAGATATAAACTACTGCATCCAGGAGTTACTTCCCTGCATCAGCTCTTTATTGGGTTTCCACTCTTGAAGACTCCCCTTCCAACTGTAGACATTTGAAGAGGATCTGAGTAGTCATTCTGGAACTTCTTCCATTTCTTCTAATTCCCATATGCAGCATCAAGGCCTCCACTCTACCCAGCCACAGAGAGGTCAGGTTCAGCTCCCTAATGCCAATGAACCATCAGTGAAATAGGAGTTTGGTAGGAAGCCCAACCCTTCCCTTCTCGACACTTTTTGTTTTTTTCTGCTACACAGTGAATGGCCTCCAAGCTCGGACCTTTGGGATCTGGACACTGCTCTCATCAGTGATTCGCTGCCTCTGTGCCATTGACATTCACAACAAGACGTATGTAAGGGAAGGAAGAGCTTTAGCATCTTTTTGTTGGAAATCAGATGCGAGGCATACCCACTATCTGCCCCAGCCAACCAACCCCCTATACACTGTTGGGACTTAATATTTTAATATAGTAGCCTTGAACATGGATAATAAAAGTCTAATAGATTTTATTCCTTCCAGGCCTAAAAACATAATACGCTTAACAGGTCTTCTTTAATGTCTGAAAATTATTTGGAACTGATAGCAAACTGGCAATGTCTTATTTTTTTGTTTGTTTTGTTTTGTTTTGTTTTTGAGACAGAGTCTCACTGGCAATTG
The DNA here is from genome assembly GCA_963574355.1 of Loris lydekkerianus. NCBI lineage: Eukaryota > Metazoa > Chordata > Mammalia > Primates > Lorisidae > Loris > Loris lydekkerianus. Next base: position 6,926 of record CAUYPK010070518.1, read on the forward strand.
TACTCCTCTACCTTTTTTTTTCCTTTTATAACTCTCTACTTCTTTATAATAGAATCAGCCTTGGCCAGGAGCAGTGGTTCAAACTTATAATCCTATCACTTTGGCAGGCCAGGTGGGAGGATTGTTTGAGGCCAGGAATGCAGGACCAGCCTGGGCAATAGCACAACCCTATCTCTACCAAAAAAGAAAAAAACTAGCCACGTGTAATGGCACGTACCTATAGTTTCAGCTATTTGGGAGGCTGATGCAAGAGGATCACTTGAGCCCAGGAGTTTGAGGTTTGCAGTGAGCTATGATAATGCCGCTGTATTCTAGTCTGGGCAACAGAGAACTTTCTTGCAAAAAGAATCAGCCAGGAGCAGTGAGTCACACCTATAATAGTAGTAGCACTCCAGGTTGTCAAGACACGTGGATTGCTTGAGCTCAGAAGTTGGAAACCAGTCTGAGCAAGAATGAGACCCGTCTGTATTTAAAAAATAGAAAAACTAGCTGGGCATTGTGTCAGGCACCTGCAGTCCCAGCTACTTGTGAGACTGAGGCAAGAGGATTGCTCAAACCCCAGAGTTTGAGGTTGCTGTGAGCTGTGATGATGCCACAGCACTCTATCCAGGCCTGCACTCAACCCCAGGGCAACAGAGTAAGGCTCTTGACTTAAAAAAAAGAATTAGCCTTTTTTTAGAGTAGCCACCCACACATACCTTTTTCACATTCCTCCTAAGAAGCAGGAATGAACATAAATCACAATCCATGATAAAAGAGGAACCCACAAAGAGCCTACTTACGCAGTCTATAGGTGAGCATGAAAGAGAACTGAGGACTCCTGTATCCTCCCTCTCTAGGGTACTCAAACAGACCCCTATGGAACAACTGCATACAATCAGAAGCTGTGACTGGTTATGGCCACTGGAGGGGGCTCAAGCTTTCATCCCAGTAACAGATCACAATCTCAACTAAACTCTCAGCATGTAGGGAAGAGAAGAGGCAATAATATTTAAAAGTCCTTCTCCTTTTTAAGTTTTTAATTTTTGTTTTTTAAAGATGAGGGTCTCGTTATATTGGCTAGGCTGGTCTCAAAATCCTGAGCTCAAGCGATCCTTCCTGCCTTAGCCTCCTGAATAGCTGGACCACAAGGCACATGCCACTATACCCAGCAGAGCTCCTTTTATCACACCAGGAGCTTTTACCTACGTGGTCTTTATTGAATTTCCTCCTAACAGCCTTGGGAGGGTGTGATTTTCATTCCTGATTTTGCAGATCTAAATATTAGAGGTCCAATTAATGTAAACTGAGGAAGACTGACATTTGAAGCAGAACTATCACCCCTTTGATGTCTCCAACTTTATTTTTAATTTTGTTTTTCCAAAATTCATACTGTAGTGTACTTGTCCTGAATTGACATGTATTTTTGGAATAGCATGATTTGGTGGAAACAGCCTTGGGCCAATAATGAAAACAAGAAAATGGTTCTTGTCTCAGTTCTGTTGGTAACTAGCTTCCCAGCAGCAGATTCGTTATTTGTTTTCACTGCACCTTTGTCTCTTCATCTATAAAACGAGAATAGACATCTGTCCTACCTCTCAGGGCAGCTGATAGGAAGGAAGATTGAATAACCATTTTAAAGACCTTCACCGTGGTGAGGAATTGTTGATAGGTATAAAGGATATGTCTTTATCCATGTTTGCCATGCTTTTGGAATGGGCAAAGACAACTCAGACTTACCTTTACCTCAGTTAACCTTTACTTTTCCCCTCTCCCCAAACAGGATGGCTGCAAATGCTGACTTCCTGTTTCCAACTCTCTCTAGCCTGGGACTTTGATCCACGCATTTCTGATGTGCACTCTGATCCTATTCCCTCCCTAACAGGAAACTCAAAATTAACACATACATACACGTTTCCAAAATGTATAAAAACATGCACAGGAGTGATAAAAATCAAATTTAAGATACTAGTTGCTTCTGGGGAAGCAAGGGAGGGAGGAGAAGGGGATCAGGGTGGAATAAGGATACACAGGATGCTTTAACTGTTTATCTGTGATATTTTACTTGTTAGGAAAAGCTATCTGCAACAAAAATGTCAAAATGCTAAGATTTAATGCAGTTGGGTCTTGGTTGCACTAGGGTTCATTGTAGTATTCTATTTTTAAATGTTTGAAATGTTTTATAATTTCTTTTAAATTTTATACTTCAAAAAAGATATCAGCAAACCAAGTAGTCATCTAGCAGCCCATCTGTTCTCTGCCTCATGGGCAAAGCCGAGGAACAAGTTCTCTTCCATGAAGTTGTCATTGTCTTCCATCTGACCACTTTTCTAGGCTAAGACACAAGGTAACCAGCCTACACTGCAGGAGCATCTAAAAGCTCCTCTTTGCCATTCAGGCTGTTGTGTCTGTGGCTTCCATCTTGTAAACACTGACTAGCACATGGCCAGACATCTGCCAGGTAGGGTTAGACTCCAGAGGCAGCCGATTTTGATAAATAGATGCAGAATTGTCTACACTGCCTAGGATTGCCACAGTCCAGACTCTGCTTGCTAAGGCTTAAAGATCTACTGGACCATTCTCTCAGTTAGCAACTATGTGAGACCTTTAGTTTTGCCCGAAAGGAGAATAAATCTATGTAATCAAAAAGTATCCTTTTTCCTGAGCCATAGTCACATCCTGGGTTTTGATTTGTGTATATCAATTCTGATGGATAGATTTCTTTGGTTCTGTACAAAACAAACAGTAACTTAAGTTCCCATTTCTGTCTGCTCCCTTGCAGGCTCTATCACATCACACTCTGGACCTTCCTCCTCGCCCTGGGGCACTTCCTCTCTGAGTTGTTTGTATACGGAACTGCAGCTCCCACGGTGGGCGTCCTGGCACCCCTGATGGTGGCAAGTAAGCATCCAGCCACCCCAGACTTTCTACAGGAACTGGACCAGCACTAGGGCTGGTACAAAGGGTGGACACAGGGGAGATGCAAGAAAGGTGCTGTGTTTGTGTCAGTCACTAATATTTTGTCTGTATTTAAGGTTTCTCCATCCTGGGTATGCTAGTTGGGCTCCGTTACCTGGAAGCAGAACCAGTATCCAGACAGAAAAAGAGAAACTGAGGCCACATCCACCTCCAAGACTTCGTCTTCCGTCTCTGCTGTCTTCTTCCTTCATCATCTCTGCTCTTTTGATTTCTTCTTTTCTGTTCTGTCAGCAGTCCCTTTATTCACTTTTAGTCTCTTAAGTTTTTTTTATATTTTTAAAATTTTAAGATAGGACATGCATACAGAAAAGCATATAACATGAATGTACAATATAAAGAATAATTTTAAATGTTCTGTAACTCCATCCAAGTTAAAGTGCCAGCACCTCAGAAGCCCACTATGTGTCTTCTCCCTGCACCCTCTTCCAGGCTTCCTTTTCCAGCCTTCTGCTCCCTTTCCCTTTTGTTTTCATTCCTTGATTTGACTTGTGTGGTGGGAACATGTGAACTGTGAAAATTAAAGCTGCTCCCCTCCCAGAGCAGCTGTGACCAAGGGCTGCTTCAAGAGGCTGTCCATAAAGGTTGGGCTCCTCTCTGCTGCTGGACCCAAGACTCTGAACTATCCAAGGGCAGGCAGTTCTTCTAAGAAGGGCTCTCCTGTGCATGAGGATGGCACTCCTTCTGTCTACAAGAAGGATAGGGGTTGGAAGAGTCTGGGATGTTTATAGACCTTCTGCTCAGTTGTATTTGTATAATAAGCACAAATACAATAAACAAAAACCTCCACTGTGATCAGTCCTTGTACTTTCACCTACCTGAAGACAAGAGCACTCCTGTGGTGTGACTTTTAGAGAATCATAGGTTTCTACCTGATTGAATACACCACAGCGAGCAGTACGTCCCAAGATGGAAGTAACCTGGCTGCCTCCACTTCCTTGTTACTTGCTTGTTTCTCTTGTATTCTTAAAGTCAAATCTTTCTCTTTTCCCTGCCTTCAAGATCCCGTGTTCATAACTGAACAGTCCGTACGCTTTCTTCTTTTCCTCTTAAAGAAGAAATAGACTCTTGAGAAAACAGAAAATAGAACTAGGCAGCATGGAAGAAACAGCTGCATGACCACAAAAAGAAGGCAGCTAAACCCTGAGGAAATGCACTGGCGTGGACAGTTGCTCTCTGAACACCACCTGCCAGGGGTCCCTCTGGCTGGGCCCTCATGCACAGCATGTGCATCCAAAAGGCCATTTGTGGTTTCTACAAATATTTATTGACTACTTCTCCATGCCAGGCACTTGGTAAAGAGAATGAACACCATAGACAACCATCTTGCCCTTCTGGGCCTGATGTCATCAAGGTAACAATCAACATGCCAACACGTGAAAGAAGAACTTGACATAGTTGGGAGAACTCTACAGAAAAGAAGTTATTTCAATCAAGAAGAGAGGGGGTGTGGACCGGTGGGGGGGTATAACTAAGATCATAAGAAAGGCCTCTCCAGCTGGGCACAGTGACTCATGCCTATAATCCCAGCACTGGGAGGCCGAGGTGGACGGATCACCTGAGCTCATGAGTTCAAGACCAGCCTGAACTGGACTGAGAGCCCCATCTCTAGAAATAGCTGAGCATTGTGGTGAGCACCTGTAATTACAGCTACTCAGGAGGCTGAGGCAAGAGAATTGCTTGAGTCTAAGAGTTAGAGGTTGCTGTGAGCTATGACGCTAGAGCACTCTACAGAGGGCAACAAAGTAACATTTTGTCTCAAAAAAAAGAGGGGGGCCTCTCTGAGAAGGTGGGATTTGAGCTGAGACACCTAAATGCCCAGAGGTCAAATGTCTTAAGATAGGAAGCTGGCTTTTAGGTCAGAGAGCAGCTACTGATACAACAGTCTTACTGAAGGAATAAGATCGGTGTGACTACAGTGTGGTGAAGAGTTGGGAAGTGAAAGGCCAGAAAGGGACGCTGGCCTCATAGGGACTTGATAAAAAGTTTGACATTTATATGTAAAGGCATTTGGAATTCTCTAGCAGTTAAAGAATTAGGGTTGGGAGAAGGGGTTGCTTTGGTTTTATTTTGTTTTGTTTCTTTTTTTGAGACAGAGTCTCACTTAGTCACCTTTGGTAGAGTGCCGTGGTATCTTAACTCATAGCAACCTCAAACTCTTGGGTTCAAGTGATCCCCTTGCCTCAGCCTCCCAAATAGCGGGGACTACAGGCACCTGGCTATTTTTTAGAAACAGGGTTTTGCTCTTGCTCAGGCTGGTCTCAAATCTGTGAGCCTAGGCAATCCACTTGCCTCGGTCTCCCAAGGTTTACAGGTGTTGTTTTTTTATTTGTTTGCTCTGGGTTTTTTGAGATAGAGTCTCAACTCTTTCACCCTGGATAGAGTACAGTGGCATCATGATAGCCCACTGCAACTCAAACTCCTGAGCTCAACCAATCCTACATCAGCCTGCTGAATAGCTGGGACTACAGGCACCTTAGGCACCATGACACCTGTCTAATTTTTCTAGTTTTGTAGAGTTTTGAGCACAGCTTGACCAAGTTTCACACTTGGTCAAGCTGTGCTCAAACTCCTGAGCTTAAGCAAACTTCCCACCTTGGCCTCAAAAAGTGCTAGAATTACAGGCACTAAAGATAACAGAATTGGATCATACTGAAAAGTTAGGAGATTACAGCCTTCAAGAATGGTTTGATAAGACTCCAGCTCTTGACTAGCTTGGGAAATATAGTGAGACCCCCATCTCTACAAAAAAAATATTTAAAAATTAGCTGGGCATGGTGGCCCAGCTGTGATTCCAACAACTTGGGAGGCTGAGGTGAGAAGATTACTCAAACCTAGGAGGTCAGAGTTATAGTAAGCTACATTAGTACCACTGCACTCCAGCCTGGGTGACAGAGTAAGGCCCTGTCTCAAAAAAAGTAAAAAAGGACTCTAGTTTCACTTCTCTGATTCCTTCAGCTCTGCCTACGTTGGCTTCATCCTTGGTTTGACTTCCTTTACGGTGCCAAATGTGGTTGCAGCAATTAGTGGTAAGAATTATATTTTCCTTACCAATTATTATAAGGAGATAGTAAGAAAAGCAATACCACTTTGGGAGGCTGAGACAAGAGGATTGGTTGAGGTCAAGGGTTCAAGACCAACCTGAGCAAGAGTGTGACCCAGTATCTACAAAAAATAGAAAAATTACCCAGGCACAGTGGTACACACCAATAGTTACAATATTTGGAAAGCTGAGAAGAGAGAATTGCTTGACCCCAGGAGTTTGAGGTTACACTCTGTATCCCAGCAATGGTATCTGCCTACATGGGGGGTTGGGGGGGCTATAGCTCAGAGACTAACATATGACTGGCCCTTTTTAAGGAAAAAAAAGACATACAAAAAGGCCAGGCATGGTGACTTATGCCTATAATCCTAGTACTCTGGTAGGCTAAGGCAGGTGGATTCCTTGAGCTCAGGAGTTCGAGACCAACCAGAGCAAGAACGAGACCCCCACCTCTACCAAAAATAGAAAAATCATAGCTCGGTGCCTGTACTCAGTGGTTAGGGTGCCATCCATATACACCAGGGGCTGGCAGGTTTGAACCTGGCCCAGGCCTGCTAAACAATAACAACTAAAACAACAACAAATAGCTGGGCATTGTGGCAGGCACCTGTAGTCCCATCTACTTGGGAGGCTGAGGCAAAAGAATCACTTAAGACCAAGAGTTTGAGGTTGCTATGAACTATGACGTCACAGAACTACCAACAGCGACATAGTGAGACTCTGTCTCAAAAAAGAAAGAAACAGCCAGGCATCATGACAGAGGCCAGTAGTCCCAGGTACTCAGGAGGCCGAAGCAAGAGGATCAGTTGAGCCCAAGAGTTTGAGGTTGCTGTAAACTATGACACCTTGGCACTCAACCTAGGGCAACAGAATGAGACTGTCTCAAACAAAAAAGAAAGAAAGTAAAACAATGATCTTACAGAGTTAACATTTGAATGTAGATCCATATGGAGAGCTCTTGTGAAAAAAGGAAATAAAAACAAGGTGATTTGGGTCCTTCCA
>CAUYPK010070519.1:0-13602 GCA_963574355.1 Loris lydekkerianus
ATGAGCATGGTATGTTTTTCCATCTGTTAACATCTTCGGCTATTTCTTTTCTTAGAGTTTCATAGTTCTCTTTGTAGAGATCTTTCACATTCTTTGTTAGGTATACTCCCAAATATTTCATCTTCTTTGGCACTACTGTGAAAGGTAAATGATATCTCAATATGGTTTTGATTTGCATTTCCCTGGTGATTAGAGATAATGAGCATTTTTTCATGTGTTTGTTGGCCATCAGTCTACCTTTGTAACAAAAGTTTCTACTCACATCTCTTGCCAAATTTTTAATGGGGTTCTTTGTCCTTTGCATGTCGATTTACTTGAGTTCTTTATAGATGCTAATTCAGTGGCCACTAGAACAATTTACTCCAGCTCATTAAATTGATAAAGGCCTAATCTGGAATTTAGACCAGGGTCTTTTCCAATTTTTTTTTTTTTTTCCCCAATTCTAAATGTATGTTCCTTCTGGCTTTCTTTTGCAACTTTTTCTTTGTAGAATTTTTTGGTTCTATTTTTTGTTTTTGTTTTTTACCCTGCTTTTGAAAGTAACTCTGAAGGTAATTAAGAAAAAGTGAGTAATACTGATGGAATAAATGCACAGCCCCCAAAAGTGATTTTACTAAAAGTGTTTCATCTGAATGGACAGTTATTTTAGTCAATAAACTTTGTTTTTATTTATCTGTTTATTGCAAAGATTTTTTGATGCAAACTATGACATTTATGTACGTATCTTGTGACTAGCAGCAAATATCTACCCAAACAAAGCTTCTAGTCAGAAAATACTCCTTTGTTTGAATGCAGCTTTGATTACTGGTTACTCTGACATGTAACCTCACAGGCATGAATCACACTATTCATAACAGGAAATCAAAACTGTGCAAATATGAGTGAATCAGTTTGCAAACACTGTATGTACTAGATCTCTGTGATAGTACTGCATTTCTACTACATGCTACCTTCTTTTACTTTTGTCATGATTATTGATATACTGTGGCTCACTTTGTAATGAGATGGTGAAATTTCTTGTCCTATACTATAAATATATATGAACTCATGGAATTCCTTTTATAATTTCTCAGCCTATAAGATAAACTTGGTGTTTCAAACATCTCTATTTTGTCCTAACAAACAACCCCCTGTCCCCCTCCAAAATCTCATTAACATTGTCTCGCAACAGATAAATATATAATGCTCTTGCATCTTTAGTCATTTAACTAAAGAACTACATGTGAGTTCTCTAAAAATGAGAAGTTGTCCCAACTTCAGTATGTATTTTTATAGGAGGCCTTTAAAATAAGTTCGTGTTCCCAAGATAGTGAGCACTTGCGAACACTGTCTAGAATGATTATTTCACTCTGGAGATTGCTGAATGCCCATTCATGCTAAAAGTCTCAGCTTAAATATTTTCTTTTAGTGTGAGTGAGCCTTCCATATCCTCCATTCTTTGGCCAAGTAGACACTTACTCTATTTTCCCATAATACTTCTAATAAAGTTTTTACCACACCGTTTGGTTTTCTTATGAATAAATGGTAATAACCGCTCTCGATGGTCTTCAGATAGGCAAGTGTGGTGAAGTCCAGGTCAGTATGACATATAACGTACTCCATAAAGTCTAGTATTCCAGCCCCTGATTGCCATGAAACCATGGATTCTCAAGAAGGCCCAGAAGCAGCCCCATGACCCAGTGCTAAGGCCCCTTCTCTCTTTGTACTGTTTGACTTAGCCTGAGACTCCTCTAAGCAGAGACTTTCTAGGCAAGGATAAAAATCAGGAAGGTGGGAGGGCAGCCCAGAGAGAGAAGCACCACACCTCTGGTATACAGGCAGAGTGTGTACTCAGAAAGCAGGCCTGTGGGTCAAGTGCCTCCCTGACTCTTGCTTGAAAGTCAAGTTACCAGGAATACTCCAAAAGTTTTGACAAATTAGAAAGAACCCAGTACCTATGTACTTTTAAGCAGCCCTCTGAATTTTTATTGGAAACAATGGCACCATGGCTGGGAAATTGGCCAGAATGGAGAATGAGAATTTCAATTTCCCCTGAGTTGGCATGGTTTCAGATGTACTGAATTGCTGAAGATCATTGACGGAAATCATTCACTTCACTGGTTTAGGTGTTAGGCTATCATAGTGATGGATAACATGCATGCAAAGTCCCAAGGGTTTGGAACTTTTTTCTCCCAATATTTGCATATTCACATTTAATTTAGGAGAGTTAACCATCTCTTTTATTGACTCTGCTGTTTCATCAATATATTTCACTGCTTTGATGACAAATAAGACACATTTCAGTTAAAATAGTTCACATGTAACCAATAAAATTTTTGCAAAATTAGATTCAGAGAAGCTCCCTTTTAATTCAAAACTTTCCCCAAAGAATATTTTATGTTAAATAATATGCTTATGTTTTGATAATTATTAGCAACTTATTTTAGGGCTTTAATCAGAAAAGATTTAAGATAACTGTGTCTAATATATATATATTAGACACCCTAAAGTCATATCTTTGTTTCAGTACTCAAGAGTGATTGATTCTACATATGGTAGGCACATTTTTAAGAGAACTTAAAAATAGAATATGTCATGTCCATCATATTTTGTTTTGGAATCTTGGCAATTATTTGTATTATAGAAAATTGAATTAAAAAACTTCATAGGTCCTTAAGAGAAAAATGTAGGCACCTTGCAAGTGTAGATTGTTCCATATACAGATTAACACAAAGTTTCATATGAGACAGATAACAGATCTATATATGAGAAGTAAACTTCTATCACAAAGTTGTAAAATTCATAAACATGCTTTAAAAATGTTTATTATTCCATTGAAATACAATATTTATTCACACATTTTTCTATAATTGTCTTTGGTAAAAAAAAAAAATTGCATATACTTACAAAGTAACAATGAAAGAAATCTCACTGGAACAAAGAGCTCCATCATGTATGAATTTGTTGTTAATGACATAACAGATTAAAGAATAGGTCCCTTTGAAAAGTAAAAAACGTTTCATGTTTAAGAATTTGATTTTCCTTAATATAAATAAATTTAAAGTTTTCATATAATAAAATGCCAGTTGATTCTGAGAATATTAAATAGTTGCCCCATGAAAGGGAATTGTCTAAAATGATGAATAGTGGCCAGGGCCAATGAATTTAACAAATGTGTTCCTCCTAAAGCAGGAATGACCCTCAAATTATCACAGAGGTACTTGGCCCTAATACTCCTCCTGGAGGAAGATACTTAAATAATCCAGGTATAATTCAGAAGACTCAGCAGATATTGTCACCCATCACAGCTAAAGCTCTTTTCTCTTTCAGGAGACTGAAGGGTGTTACAGATTTGTCCTCCGGGTTTGTTGGGGTTTGTGGAATTGTACAATTCTGAAAATACAGTTTCTATCTGAATGACATAGGATGTACAGCTTTACGAATTTAAAAAAATAGCTGGACGGAAGCATTAGAATGAAGCAGATTAGGGAACAAGTTAGTCAGTGGTCTGGCTTGCCGCTGAGAATTCAAATAAGAACATTAAAATACCACTTGAAGCACTGAAAATTGTATTTACACCAATGATACAAATTCCAGAATGTCTACATTCAAAACTAAGAGCTGAGAAATATTGAAAGAAATAATTTCTATGTATTTCCTGCACAGAAAAACTTATGTTTCTCCATCGGCTTTTTAGTGGCATTTTCTTTTAGATGAAGGGTAATGAGATGCACTGTCTGTATCAGCAGCAAAGAGAAACCACACACCAACAAAGGGCTTCATTAATGCAAATTCACTTGACTATTTGCAAACATATGATCATACAGTACATTTAAAAGCAATCTACGAGATGGCACCTGTAGCTCAAAGGAGTAGGGCGCCAGCCCCATATGCCAGAGGTAGCGGGTTCAAACCCAGCCCTGGCCAGAAACTGTAAAACAAACAAACAAACAAACAACCAAAAAAGCAATCTATGAAGGGATGTATTCATGGGAAGCTATCCTAATACCTAATATTGTTACTCTACCTGGCAGGGTCTCTAGAAAGTAAACAAACAACAGTCCTGTATTAGCACAGCATTTAAAATAAAGTTCGCCTTCATTATGGACAGCAAAAAATTATCCACTTTGTAAATTGTAGTACAACTACTGGAATTAATTAAGTGCTTTATAGATTTCTTTTCATTAATCCACAAAATTAATTAGGATATATAGGAAATATATATGTATTTTAAATAGCACTTTAAAACATACCTTCACTAGTAACTATTTTTACATATATTTAAATTAAAAATAGAACATATAAACATTCATTCATATACACATGAGCTATTTAAAAAACCTAAGTACCTTTCGCATGTAAACATTTTTTAAGGAAATATGTATAAAAGAAGAGAATTTTTTTCATCCAGATGAGAAAATAAAAATTTTCAATATCTTATTCAACAGATGTCTTCTTCATTTTTTCAGCTAATTCTTTCCTTACTTCAATGTGTTTTTCTAAATTTTGCACTTCATGTGGAAGATTGATATCCCAAACAGTCAAGCAAGAGTGAATCTCTAGAAAAAGAAAAAAACGAAAAAAAATGAATCATGATCCAAAGATCTACCATAAAACATTTTAATTTTATTTATTATTTTGATATATTTAGTTGACTTAGAGAAATGTGTGTATCTATATATATATTTGATCAGTTAGTTCCCATTTAATAGAGAGTACATATGGTGTTTACTTTTCTGTATATGGACAGATGTATATACTATATATAAATATAGCTATAAATAGTACACTAAATTATTGCCAGTTATAAAAAACTATACTCAGAAAATGTCTATAACAGATGTTAGAAACTACTAAATTTCATGAGAAATGTAATTGCTTATTATTTTAGTTTCTAAGAGAAATAGAGTTTTTTCAAACAGTAGGAAAAATTAGACTTCGTGTGGATATAGATAAGTTGTAAAAAAATTTCATATTTAGTTTAAACTTGAGCTAGTTCTCAATTTATAGTACCTGATAGCGCTACTTCCCTGAAAAATAAATGTCATGTGAATATTCCTAAATCACTGAAACTTAATTTTGAGAATTCATGGCTAAATTACACTATAAATAAACCACCAGTCAAAATTGCTGAAAGTATTGTATCATATGTAATATTTACAACTTTATACAACTTAATATGTTAGCAGCATTCATGTTGTGCACTGTTTGAAATGCAGTATCCCATTGAATATTACCTTTTTGGTGTTGCGTGCCTTCACTACTTTTCTGGTTGTACCCCAAAACCAGCATGGCATTTTTAAGGCTCCCTTTACCAAAATAAAATACACGAGTTTTCTGTTAAACAATATAATAAACTAGACTGCAAAATGTACAGCTGTTAATATTTTCAGAAACAAATACCTTGGAGCTAAATTCACAATTTTCAGAAGACACTTCATCAATTAATATTGACATATTATAGACAAGCAATTTTTTGACATAAGAAAACCTATGATCTATTCCCTGAGGCAATTTGTAATTACGTTGAGTCTGAGAAAACAGCTTAACCTTTCCATAAAATAGGCTTTTAACAATTATACATTCCTCCCTGCAAAGTTATAATATTAAATGAGATAACGTGTATGAAACCGCTTGGTTACTGTAAGACATAAATGTGAACATCTGAATGGAGAGTTGGGTGGCTGGATATGCTGACACTTCATGAGAAAATCATATTTTCTTTCAAGTCATTCATTGATTTATTCAACAGATAGTCATAAAAGTCTATGTACTAGGCCTAGGCTAAGTCTTGGGAATCAAGGCATACACAGAAACATGGGTATCCAATCCACATGGAGTTGATGTTCTAGTGAGAATGACATTAGTGGGAGAAAAAAAAATCATGATTGTGACCAATGCTGCGCTAGAGAGGCAGGGAGAGAACTTTGAACTGATCAGTATTGGCTTATCTGAGGTTTTGACACCTGAGTTAACTAAGCAAGAAGGTAGACTGCATTAGCTAAGCAAAGAAGGTTCACCAAGCAAAGAAAGAAACAGCACGCAAGGCAGGATAAACCATAGTAATGAAGGGGGACTAGATCCTTATCTAGACCAGAAAGAACTGTGAGAAATCTGGTAAACGACGGAAGCTAGACAGGTAGGGTGAAGCCAATACACAGCGTATTGTAGATTATGTTTAAATTTGTCTTTAAAGTCAAACATAACCCATTGAAACTCCAGTACAATATCAACTATAGAACATCTATTTGGGTCTCCAAAGTATATTCAATCTAAATTAGAGAATGTAGTGATCATGGTAGAATAAAACTAGGGAGACCCCCCACACACACACATACACACTATAAATAGGCCTAATATGCTGCTTGTGTGGTCAAACATCCGGATAGCAAATAATCATGACCAGTATCTACTTCTAACCCCTTCTGAGTAACTCTGACATCCATCAGTGAAAAATAAGTGAAGGTGTCTCTGTTCTTCCTTAACATATTCTTGCAAAAGAATTCTATTTTTACCTCATGGTCAAACATTTTATTACTTATTCGTTAAAGTTATATAAACTGTAGTTTTGCAGAATTAAAACCCACAGTCACACTTTTATGAACATTGCATATATGATATTATCATTTTCTAGAATAATTTATCATCACAGGAAGGCACTGAAGCTTATTTATACAGAAAATATATTTTGTGTGCCATCACAATTTCTTCATATGTAAATAGAAAATGAGGAGCAAGAAGAGACATCAAAGTTTGAGTAAAACTTGGGATTTTTCAATATTTGTAGACTGTCAAGTTCAGCATATATTGCTGCAAGAATACAAATTTGTTTATAGAATGAAAAACGAAATGAGGTTTTCATAACAAGGGGGGAAAGTGTAGACTATGATCAAAATAAACATCTGCTTTCATTTCTTTCCTCAAAAAGTAAAATATACTCAACACTATGTATGTTCCCTTTTTGCCTTTGGTATAAATGACAAAAGTCAAGTGAGACCCAAATTGAGGATTCAGCCACAGCAATCCGCTTCTTTTCCTGGGACTGGGAGCATCTCCTCTCTCCGTTCTTTCAATGACTCTATTCAAAATTTATCCCAGTCCTTTGTGTCATTGTGTGAATTTCCAAGACACTCCAAATGACATTGCAAAGTGAAAAGTTAAATTCAAAATAAAGGCATATTTTACAGTCTTCAAGAATATGGAAAACATCTAAAGGAAAGAACTTGCCTAACTGTGCCATCATCATGACTCTGATAGAATCACAAAAGTTGTAAATTATACGTATAATTCGACGAGTTGAAAGATCGAGAAGAAGAATATGGCCTCCTCCAGTTCCAATCCAGAGGGCAGTGTTCTTCTGAAGGCACAGAGTTTTCACTCTCCCAGAATAACACATTTTGTGTTTTGATTCCTTGCTTACTTTTACCATCTCCTCCCTAGAATCATAAAGAGAGCATCTATTAATAATTATATCAGCAATTAAGAGATAAAATAGATCCCGTTTCTCCACACCAGCTCAGAAAGGATGCACTTGACAAAGAACCTGAGATCTGCCACTCACACGCTGTTTCAGATGAAGTGCTGAGCTCCCCTCTAAGTTAGGACACTGGTGAGCCCAGTACATCCCTATCTCCCGTGCTTCTCTATTATTCTGGGCCTTTTTTTCCTCTTAGAGCACAGAACCCACAGTTAAATGCTAAGTAGAATACTGATATATGACGCTATCAGATCTACAGCTGGCAATGAAGGCTGCATCCATTTTCAATGAGGTACTATTTTCATTAGAGAACATGCTTTGAAAGAAACTATATATGTAGTATGTCCTTATTCTTTTATTTTCCCAGAATAAAATTGGCCAGATAGCAAAGGATGGGGCTAAAAAGCATTAACAGTTGTATTTTTGCATTCTTTTTAATTGCCTATGAAGAGTCAGGGAGAAAGAAAACTAAGCCATGCTCCTTCCTCTGTGAAATCTGAAGCACACAGACAGCTCTTTTAGGTATAAAAGAAAGAACGGATGAATTTACTTTAAAAAGTGCACACAGTCTATTAGTTCGCAGAGTTTTTCAGTTTTCTTATCCCACACTTCCACGACAGGGCTGTTTTTCTTAGCAATGTAAAGAACAGTGTCTGCCACCACGGCTCTGATGTTTGAATCACTGAAAGCTGCATAAGCAAACCTGGAGGGGAACAGAGAAGTGTCACCACTGTTTGGTTTTTGTTTTTTAAATTTCAACATGTAATACAACCTTATGTAGTTCTAAATGCATTTAAAACTAACACTATTTTGAAAAATAAATAAGCTAGACTATTGCAATTATTTCATATACTCCTCTAATCATTCTTAGTTGAATATATGTAGTTACTTTGGTATCGTGTCTGCTTTTTGTTACTTTATTTTTGATTTCCTTTAATAATAAAATAAATTATTAGATTAGACTATGTTTATTTGCAGGTTTAGTTTTCATTTCAATTCTATCTGGTTCTTGGAGAATTTTATGCCGAACCCTAGTTTCCAAAAGAAACATCTATTCTAATAGCGGTAGCTTTTGAATGTTGCATGAATGCTTGGAAAATTAAGGATTAGTTTTTTTTTTTTTTTAACATCTGGAGTTATAAAACAGAAGATGTTGACGTAAAATGTAGTGGCAGTGTCTCTAAATGTTAAAGCAAGATATATGAGAAAAAAATTCACACAAACCAAACATTAATAAAAAGTAAATTAATTGCCATTTTACTCCCTTTGAAAATAAAGAAAAATTACGAAAAGTATCTCCCTTACAACTTAAGACATTTAGCAATGTTCACATTTCACAGAGTGGCTGGCATGGGCCCTGTTGGCATGGCAAATGCCTATTTATCTTTGGAGACGTCACTTGAATATCAGCTGCTCTGGAATTCTTCCTTGACCTATCAAAATAGAGCAACTATTGCCTTTTCTCCACTGGTGTAGCTATGATAGTATAGACCTTATTAAACATACCATATATACTCAAGTATATACGGTAAAATATTATTTATTAATGTATCCTTCCCACTAGACTGTAAGGGTAATTTCTTAAGGACAAGGACCATGTCTTTGCTATATTTCCAATCCAGTAGAGTTATAGATACATTAGTACCTTTGATATACTAGGAAAAAACAAAAATGGTTAAAATTATAATCAGCCACATGCAAAGAAAATACAACAGGGATGCAACAATCATCAGTAGGTCCTCGCGTAGGAAGATTTTTTTTTTTTTCCGCCACCTTTTTCTTCCATTCTGCCAAGAGAGTGAAAATATAATGTGCTGACAGAGCCACACTGTTCTAGATAATTCCTTCCTGAGAGTTTGCTATATTTAATGGATGTTGGTTCCTATTAGCACAAAGTTTTGCATAGAGTTTTAGAATTTATAAAATATTTTTGTGTGTTAATCTTGTTTTATCCTTAATTAAAAAACCTAAAATATGTTAAATGTCAATGTTGGTTAATTACAGAAAGAAAGGTTTACAGATGTCAAATAACTTGCTCAAGGCCACAGGACAAATGTATTTCAGACCCAGGACTCCAAACAGGTCCCATGGAGCCTTCTGGCTCAAAGGCAGCCATTGTTCACTGTCCAAAATGCCTCCCAGGGTGATGAAGCAGCCCCGGATTACAGATGTGATGTTTGCATAAGTGGGAAGAGACCAAGGCAACAGGAAACACTTTTCTAAAAGAGGTGAAATATTTCCAAGTGTTTATGAAACTGTGTCATCATCTTTTGGGGAGATGAATATCTCTGAGAGCCTGATATTTATACACATAGATGTTCTATAATAGTAAAGCATCTATACTTCAAATCTTATATGGAATTTTAAGGAGTTGATGGATACCCATCATGCCATAAAAAGCTCTGTGAAATAAAAGACTTACAGGCCATTTCCTTTCAAAGGTTTTCAAGCTTGTTAAAAATAGAAATAATAGAAAGAGAATAAGGTCATTCAAATATTGACCACATGCTAATAAATAAATCTGTAACAAGACAGAAAATACAAACCCTCAACCATGAGAACTTAGAATATATCACAGCATATCTTAACCCAAACTACACATCAGAAATACCTGAGAACTTGGAGGGGAAAAACAAAACACTAAAGCCAGTGTCCTATCCCAGGCTTAACTGGTGTGATTTAATTGGTCTGAATTGGGGCCCAGGCATTACATCATCTTCAGCTATCTAGAGGTTTTTAATGTGTATTCAATGTTAAGAACCAGTAGATCTGGCAGTATCAAGAAGCTATTGTTTAAAATAGAATTATAAAAATATTATAGCTGTTGTGAAGGGAAACAACAAATGCAATGGACACCTCCCCTGCACAGGTGGGACTGGGAGAGTCCCTCAGAGGAAGTGGGTTTTGGGCTGAAACAGACAGGGCACAGTAGGCGTCCAGGCAAAGAGAAAACCATGTTCAAAGACTGAGGGTTAAAGGGAGCAGACTGTCTTTGAGAACTGAGACAATTCCAGTTTGGCTGAAGCACAGAAGGCAAGGAGGTTGCAAAATGGGAATCTAGAGAGGCAAGCAAGGCCTGATTCTGAAGGGCCTGGTAGGCTATCACGGGGAATTTGGACTTCACCCAAAGAATGATAAGATGCCACTGAAGGGTTTAATCATATTGATTTGCATTTTAGAAGGGTCTCCTATCTGCAATTCTCAAAATAGCATTGCCGAGTATAACTGCAATAAAATTGAGTATAAACAGAGTATAAAAGAGCATAAACTGGATAGAAACATGACCTTAGGTGATGGACAGCAGACCGGCCCATGGCAGCTGTGCTGGGAACTGTGAGAAGTACAAGGACTTGAGAGACAATGGCTAGAGCCAAGTGGATCCGGGGAACAGAGGACAGACAAGTCAAATATCACCACACATTTCAATCTTGGGCAACTAGACAAGATGAACATTGAGACACTAGCATATTCCCTGAGATAGGAACTTGTGATGCGAAGCTCATAGTCATCACAGCAATGACTAACGTTTATTGGCAGTTTACTAGCTGCTGATCAGTGATGTTAAGCTCCGTCTATTAACTTTCTTATTTAGTATTTCAATTATCACTTTGAGATAGAGTATATTACAACCCTCAGGTAAGAAAGAACTGAAGGTTTGAAAGGTTGTGGCCCAAGTTCACAAAAGCAATGAACGACAAAGCCGATGTTTGAACTATGATTTATGCTCTTATCCACCATCTTACACTTCTGATCACCAAGGGATGTAATGATTTGGTTAAAATACAATTTAAAAATCAAAGCAACAAACTAGGAAGAGGTTTATATGTTAATATATAATTGTTTGAAACTAGCATCACTAACTTGGCTATAGAGTGGACATCTGTGCATTCATCAAATCTAGAAAGAACTTTATTCCTGTGATATATATTTATAGCAGTAAATACTTAATGGAAATTATATTAAACTTCACCTGTAAAATACATGAATTTAGTAAAACACTGAGTTGACTGCCTTCCAAATCCGTATGTCTAATTTGAAACACAGATTATAAAGTTACTAAAAATTTAGAATGATAAATACTATTAAGATTACAATGGTTTACATATTTGGTCCCAGAAGTGATTAGGCTACCTGATTTTTTAACATCTCCCTGGTTCCTAAATCATTCTAAAGAATTTTCTAAATTTTCTAAAATGAACATTTAATTTTATAATAGAGAAATGAATTATTTATCTCAAAAGAACTTTATTCTGAAATCAATGTATTGACATGCTTATAAAGAATAAGCATAAATAAAATAATAAATTAGTTGTATAGGCAGAAAATAACTTACAGCTGATTAGTCCTCGTTTCAATGAGTTTCTGAATGGTGAAATCATTAGAAAATGAGAAAATCTTTGTGCCACATCCTCCCCACATCATGTTTTTTTCAGTTGAATTTGTGGATTCACTCAAACACATCAGTGGAGTACTGACACTTCCTATATTTAGTATCTTCAAAGGAGCAGCCCCTTTAAACTTTTCCAGAAAGAGAAAACATTCTAAGCAAATTGAGTATCTACAGAATGAGACATATAAAATCTGTGCTTTTGAGAAACTACTTTCATCTTAAATAATAGAGATAATAAAATAACAATTCAGATATTCAGGATTCAAGTAAAGTACTACCCAACTGGAAGGCTTAGAAAAACTTAGAGTGCAAGCAAAAATCTCTTAGTTTTAATAAACATGTTCAGTAAGGTTGCAGAGTACAAAACCAAAATATAAAAATTCTTAGTATGTCTATACACTAATACACTAATAACAAACTAGCTGAAAAAGAAATCAAGAAAGCAATCACATTTATAATAGCTACAAAATAAAATAAAATACCTGGGAATAAATTTAACCAAGGAGGTAAAGGATCTCGATATGAGAAACTGTAAGACACTGATATAAGAAATTGAGGAGGACACAAACAAATGGGAAATATCCTGTGCTCATGGAGTGTTAGAATTTCCATGGTTAAAATGACAATATTCCCCAAAATTATCTACAGATTCAATGATGCAATGCAATGACATTTTTAGGAGAAAATATTTTGAAGTTTTTCTTCTGACAAGGGCCTAATATCCACAATACACGAAGAACCTAAGAAATTCAACAGAAAAACCAAACAATCCCATGAAAAAGAATCTAAATAGACATTTCTCAAAAGACATACAAATGGCTAACAAGTATATGAAAAAATGCTCAACCTCACAAATCATTAGGGAAGAACAATAATTCTTATGATCCATGAGCATGGGATGTCTTTCCATCTGTTTGTGTCCTCTCCAATTTCTTATATCAGTGTCTTATAGTTTCTCTAATCAAAACCACAAGGAGATATCATCTCACTTCAGTTACAATGACTATTATAAAAAAAACCCCCAAAAAAACATGCTGGCAAGGATGCAGAGAAAAGGAAACTCTTATCCTGTATGGGTGAGAATTTAAGTTAGTACAACCACTATTAAAAAAAAAATACTATGAAGATTTTCCAAAAAAAACTAAAAACAGAAGCAACATATGATCCATCCATTTCACTATTTGGTATTTATCCAAAGGGAAGGAAATCAGTATATCAAGGGGATACATAGACACCCCTCCCCCCCCATGATTAGCACAGCTCTAGTCACAATAGCAATGATATGGAATCACCCTATGTGCTCATCAACAGATGAATGGATAAAGAATATGTGAGGTGTGTTTACACAATGGAATGCTATTTGTCCATAGCGAAGAATGAAATCATGTCATCTGCAACAACATGGATGGAACTGGAGGCCATTATGTTGAGTGAAAGAAGCCAGAAACACAAAGACAAATCTCACATGTACTCACATGTGGGAACTAAAAAGTTGATCTCATGGAGGTAGAGAGCAGAATGACAGTTACCAGAGGCTAGGAAGGATGTGGGTATAGAGGTTAGGAGGACGAAGAGAGATTGGTTAATGGATACAAATAGACCAGGGGTGGTGAACAAGTTCGACTACGCGCTCGGAGATCGCTCCTCAGAGGTCCCTCCTCAGAAGCAGCATAACAAAATCCAAACTTGGCAAAGAGCCATAGTATACAAAATAATGATAAGAGGCAAAGAGCCGAAATTCATTTTGGCTGGGAGC
>CAUYPK010070521.1:0-49178 GCA_963574355.1 Loris lydekkerianus
GTTGTTTATTATACTATTTTCATATAGTTCAAAAATTACACATAAGACAAGAAAAAAGAATATATGCAGATGATAAGGGCAGGGAACAGATCAACTGCAAAACTTGGGGCTATTCTGTATATCCACCCACTCTACTGTTTGGCCCAGAGGAAGTAGTTAAAGTTCAACAAAATAAAATAAAATTAAGTAAGGGAAAACAAGACAAAAAAGGTGATCACTCTGAGCCCTCTTTCTGGTTAGGGTACTGGTTCCACCCTCGGCTTCTTGCCCAACTGTCCAGCTCTTTTACATAAACACAGTCCTATACTTTTTCATCGAGTTTTTATTAGTAGTTAAGTCATGATTCAGAATCATCAGGCACCCAAGTCCCCTTCTACCATCCTGGAATAAGGAAGAAGGATGAAGGACAGAGGATGCAGGACAGAGGAGGTGAGGTACAGCCAGTTCAAATCTTCCCAGGAAACGTGCCTTCTGCCCGACGGTCATCCCAGGCCGAGACCTGTGGAAAGACAGTCAGTGTTACTCCTCTGTGGGGCAAGTGGATGGATTTGTCTTCCTCACCTTGCCAACCTGTCAGTTCAGCCAACAAATAACCACAGGCATCAGCAGTGACTCAAAAGGACAAAAATCCCCGTCCTGAAAGACCTGACATATTGGGGGTGAAGTATAGGTATAAGCAGAAAAAGCCCAGGCTCACTGCAGGACTGCCCCTGGAAAAATGTAGAGAGCTTCAAGAGTGCGGCTGTGTCCTGCTTCAGGAACCCCCGAGTCAACACGGTGCTGTCTGTCAGAACATGGTGAAGGTGGACGCTAGGCAGCTGTGAAAAAAATTCAACTGATCTATATTCTGGCAGGAATGAACCTCTGAGATACATAGTGAAGTGCAAAAAGGCACCAGGAGAATACAAATTGAGACCTGACTGTTGATCACAGATGTATGCAGAGTTCAAGAAATAATAAGAGGTCAGGCATGGCAGCTCCTGCCTATAATTCTAGCACTTTGGGAGGGCAAGGCAGGAGGACTGATTGGGGCCAGGAGTTTGAGACCAGTAGGAGTGTGACCTCTTCTCTGTGAAAACCAGAAAGATTAGCCACACGTGGTGGCACGTGCTTCCAGTCCTAGCTACTTAAAGACTAAGGCAGGAGAATTTGAGCCCAGGAGTTTGAGGTTGCAGTGAGTTATGATGCCACTGCCCTCTAACAGCCTGCGCCTCAAAAAAAAAGAAAGAAAAGATGGAAAGGCCCATATCATATTAATACTGTCCAAAATAACATGCTTGTGGACCTTCTTACATGTAGTTACAAATATATATTTTAATACATACATATCCACATATATTCTCAGCACATGCTATATATCAGAAACAGTGGATAAAAGAATGGACAATGGAGATGGCCTCTGAACCCCTGCTCCACCACTTCCTAGCTGGCAAGTTACTCAAGACCTTCTGGGCTCAGTTTCCAATTGTATAGAATGAGGGCACTTATGAGCATACCTATTCCAGCTGAGCCCAGGGGCTCACACCTGTAACCCTAGCACTCTGGGAACCTGAGCAAGATCAAGACCCTGTCTCTACTAAAAACACAAAAATTAGCTGGGTGTTGTGGCAGGCTCTTATAGTCCCAGCTACTTGGAAGGCTGAGGCAAGAGGATCGCTTGAATCCAGAAGTTTCAGGTTGGTGTGAGCTATGATGATGCCATAGCACTCTGCTGACAGAGTAAGACTCTGTCTCAAAAATAAAAAAGAAAAGAAAAGAAAATACCTATTTCATATGGTTTAGTCCCAGGTATGTGCCTATTTTATTTACACCCCCCTCCCCCAATACTCTGTACTTAAAGAAAGACACACACAAATGGAGTCATGCTATATAAATTGTCCTACACCTTGGTTTTTCCCAAATGTCTTAAGAGTTTTTTCTGTATTTTGTTACACAGATCAACAAATTCTCCAGAAAGGTTATACAGACAGTCCCAATCAAAAGGAACTATGCCCAGGTACAGCATATGGCACACTTTCTGGGTGATGGACGCAACCACAACTTGACTTTAGTTTAAAAATGCGAACAATGTAACCTAATCATATGTACCCTCAAATTACCCTCATCTGAAAAAAAAAGGGCTGTCAAGATAACTTAGTTTGTTTCTGAATGTTCCCTATTATGTGTATAAACAGCTCTGCAATGGGTATCCTTGTGCATGAAGAGTTCTGTAGGATGCTTAGATGTGCAATTGCTGGGCCAAAGGAAGATAGTTTTCCTCACTTTGAAAGATCCTGCCAGGCTCAGTGCCTGTGGCTCAAGCGGCTAAGGCACCAGAGCTGGCGGGCTGGAATCCAGCCCGGGCCCGCCAAACAACAATGATGGCTGCAACCAAAAAAATAGCCGGGCGTTGTGGCAGGCACCTGTGGTCCCAGCTACTTGGGAGGCTGAGGCAGGAGACTTGCTTGAGCCCAGGAGTTGGAGGTTGCTGTGAGCTGTGATACCACAGCACTCTACCCAGGGCAACAGCTTGAGACTCTGTCTCCAAAAAAAGAAAGAAAGAAAAGAAAAGAAAAGAAAAGATTCTGCCAAATTTGACCTCAAAAGTGCCTGGGTCTGCCGGGCGTGGTGGCTCACACCTGTAATCCTAGCACTCTGGGAGGCCGAGGCCATGGATTGCCTGAGCTCAGAGGTTCAAGACCATCCCGAGCTGGACTGAACCAGAATAAGACCCCGTCTCCACCAAAAAAAGCCGGGCACTATGGTGGGCACCTGTAGTCCCAGCTACTTGGGAGGCTAAGGGCAAGAGAATCGTTAAAGGAAGAAAAGAAAAAAAAAAAAGAACTTCAAACTAAGATTGAAAGCCAGTTGGAAGCAAAATTAAAAAAAAAAAAAAGTGACTGGGTCAATTTTTACAGTCACTGACTCATGCCTGTAATTCCAGCACTTTGGGAGGCTGTGGCAGGAGGAATGCTTGAGGACAGGAGTTTGAGACCAGCCTGGGCAACAAAGTGAGATCCTGCCTCTGCAAAAAGTAATTAGCTGGGCTTGGTGATGTGCACCTGCAGTCCTAGCTACTTTTGAGACTAAGGCAAGAGGACTCTTAAGCCCAAGAGTTTGAGGTTGCAGTGAGCTGTGATCATGCTACTGTACTCCACCTTGGGTAACAGTGCAAGACCCTGCCTTAAAAAAAAAAGTCACATATATATGCATATGTGTGTATATATAAAATACACATATATATGCACATACACACGTAGAATCAACAACTCTGCCAGAGAACTATTCTTCTGCCAATACTTTATATCACTTTGTAATTTTTGCTCCAGACTGCAATGTTAAAACAAGCACTTCTGTTATTTTAAGGTGTATTTCCCTGATGACTTGACCCAGGATGAACATTTTCTCATGTCTGGGGTTCATCAAGAGTCCTTCATACTGGACTTGTACTGTGCACAGTCCACAGTTCCTTCTGTTGGAATTTCTCAATCACTGGATATATCTTTTTTATTTTTATAGAGACAGGGTGCCACTTTGTCTTCCAGGCTGGAGTGTTCTGGTGCAATCACAGCTCACCATAGCCTAGAATTCCTGGGTTCAAGTGATCTTCCTGCCTCAGCTTCCCAAGTAGCTGGGACTACAGCTGCCTAGCACCACACCAAGGATTATTTAAAAAAAATTTTTTTTTACAGATGTGGGTCTCACTATGTGACCCAGGCTGATCTCAAACTCCTGGCCTCAAGTAACCCTCCAGCCTTGGCTTCCCAAAGTGCTAGGATTATAGGTGTGAGCTACCATGCCTGGTCATGAAGTATCATTTAAAATACAGTAGAACTGGCTCGGCACCTGTAGCATAGTGGTTACAGCACCGGCCACATACACAGAAACAGGATGGTTTGAATCCAGCCTGGGTCAGCTAAACAACAATGACAATTGCAACAAAAAGAAAAGCCAGGCATTGTGGCAGGCGCCTGTAGTCCCAGCTACTTGGGAGACTGCGGCAAGAGAATTGCTTAAGCTCTAAAGTTTAAGGTTGCTGTGAGTTATGATGCCACGGCATTCTACCGAGGACGACATAGTGAGACTCTGTCTCAAAAAATAATACTACTACTAAATAAAATAAAATAAAATACAGTAGAACCTCCAGAGTCGAGCACCTCCTTATGTTGATCTGATTTTCATAGACTGGATATGTATACCTCATGTATGTATGTGAGCCACTGTGCCAGCTGAGACTAATTTTTTAAAAATACACAAGAAAAACCTGGAAGATGCTACAATATTATCAGCCAGGACAGGAACAAGGAAAAATTTTCTGTCCCTTCCCCATATTTTTAAGGTGTTGTGAAGTAGTTATATTGCTTATAAAACCATAAAAATAAACACAACCTTATTACACTAAACTTGTAAGAAGCCAGAGCTGCTGAGTATAAAGGTCCCTGTGCAGACTGTAACGACATCCAGCCCTGACGGAGCAGACAGAGTGGGCACTTGCATGGATAAACCACACAATCTGATCCTGCCACATAAATGCAGGCCCTAGGCCTGGAAGCTGGGGTATGAGGCAGTACTGGGATGAAAACACACTGCCTGGCATCCTGTCCACCAGGCATCTGATGCAGGCCTTGAGGCTGGAGGCCAGATACAACGAGATCACAACATTGTATTACTCAGATCAGCCAAGGAGAAATCCTGGGCACCCAGGGCACTCAAAAATATGTGAGCCTGGCAGCACCTGTGGCTCAGTGAGTAGGGTGCTGGCCCCATATACCAAGGGTGGAGGGTTCAAACCCGGCTCCGGCCAAACTGCAACAAAAAAATAGTTGGATGTTGAGGGGGAGCCTGTAGTCCCAGCTACTCGGGAGGCTGAGGCAAGAGAATTACCTAAACCCAAGAGCTGGAGGTTGCTGTGAGCTGTGACACCACAGCACTCTATGGAAGGGTGACAAAGTGAGACTGTCTCTAAAAAAAAAAAAAAAAAGATTTGTGAGCCAGTATGGTCAGAGAGGTGAGTGGAAAAGCAAGCAAGCTGAGGAGAACAATGCCAGTAAGAAATTTTGTTTTAGGCCGGGTGCAATGGCTCATGCCTGTAAACCCAGCACTTTGGGGAGCCAAGGCACATGGATTTCCTGAGCTCAACTTGAGTAAGAGGAGGACCCTGTCTCTACTAAAAACAGAAAAATAAGCCAGGCATCATGGTAGGTACCTGTAGTCCCAGCTACTCGGGAGGTTAAGACAGGAGGATGGCTTTGAGCCCAAGAGTTTGAGGTTACTATGAGCTATCACACTATAGTGCTCTACGCAGGGCAGACAGTCAGATTCTATCTCAAAACAAAACAAACACAAAATTTTGTTTTACAGAGACAAGCCCCAATGATGTACATCCAAGATACTTAAAATACTGAAAACTAGACCATAATATCCATCAAAAAGAGAGAAGTTAAATAAAACCTTCTGCAAGTTATTAAAAAAAAAAAATAGGCCAGGTCTATATGCATTGTCATTAAAAAAAAGTCTCCAACAAACACTAAATCAAAGCAAGTCATGGAACAGAAGACGCAGTAGAAGCCATTCCTGTAGAAAGTTCCACAGGCTTAGGAATGACAAGCCTATATAGAGAAAATGTAATCAGTAAACAGCAATTACCTCGGGGGAGGGGGTCTGGGGAACACAGAGGCTTCTACTTTTTATTTTATTGTACTGTTCACATTTGTTTTGTTTTTATAAATGACCACTACTACTTTCACAACAGCATTGTATTTTGAATCAAAGACACATGGTTTTTCATTCTAGTATCTCTGAAATTAGCATACTTATTCCATTAATTTTCGTAATTTTTTTAAAGATTCAAACATCTTTCAATATGTCTTATAATCAGTGGGGTCTTTCGATGAAATAGGGTAATGCTAAATATAAATTCTTTATTAAGGAAAGAGAGCACAATAAAGAGTATTCAATATCGACAGTCTGATCCTATCAGGGCTAAAAGGAGGACTACCTGATTGTGCCCTTTATATTTAATATTAAGTAAGTAAGGGGTGAAATGACACATCTGAGATTTGCTTTAGAATACTTCAGCAAAAGAGAGAAGAAAAAGAAAAGGGTTACATGAAGAAAATGTGGAAAATCTTAATAACTATTCAATGTGGGTGATGGATATATATGGGGCCACTGAATTATACTCTACTTTTATATACACTTGGGAATATTCAGAATGAAAAGGGTCAGGATTGCACAAGACTGTGAAATCCACAAGGATAGGGACCAAACACGAGTATTTGTAGAGTCCACGAGTGAGATATACCTAGCAAGATGACCTTGGTCACCTGGGCTAAGAGTGGTTGAAGGGTATCAGTGGAAAGAGGAAAGGCAATTCTGGGAAAGAGGAAAGACCTGTGTCTAAATGGGCAGTATGATACCCTGTCCTCTCTCTGCCCCTCAGAGATGCGCTCCCACATTTCCCTCTGCTAAGATCCCACCCAAAATCCCAAGGGTCTCAGTAAGCACATACCCAGGACACAGGACAGAGAGACTTGTACACACGGTGGTACCATTCGCACACAGAGACATCACCCCCTTTTGCCGTCATTGCCTTCTGGCAGCGGTGGTAGTCTGTAAATAAAAGAATTCAACCGTTAGCCCAGACCAATGTCCATAACATTTGATCTTTGATCAAAATTCAGTAGGAAATACTTTCTACTTCATCTTCAGTTATATATGTACACACTCACAGAAAATCAGTTTAATTTTACAAGGGCTAGCTACACCTCACTAAATGGATTTTGTAGCCACTGTAAAACTGCTGTTCAATTTGAAAATTCTGGCATCAGGATTGACGGGGAAAAATGAAAGTCATATGTGGGCATTATGAAAGTCCAGAACCAGGCAAGGAGAAGACAGTCTGGATGCTAAGATGCTGAGTCCTAAAGAGGAAAGTAGAAGGGGATAATCTGGTTTTCAAAAGTACACAATTAAGGCCAGGTACCAGCTAGTGACTCAGACCTGTAATCCTAGCACTCTGGGAGGCTAAGGCAGGAGTATCACTTGAGCTCAAGAGTTCCAGATCAGTCTGAGCAGGAGCAAGACCTTGTCTCTACAAAAATTAGAAAATTAAGCCAGGTGCAGTAGCTCACACCTGTAATCCTAGTACCTGCCTAGGGTGGATTGCCTGAGCTCAAGAGTTCCAGGCCAGCCAGAGCAAGAGTGAGACCCTGTCTGTAAAAAAGATAGCCTGGCATTGTGGCAGGTGCCTGTAGTCCCAGCTACTCCGGAAGCTGAGTCAAGAGGATCTCTTGGGCCCAAGAGTTTAAAGTTGCTATTGAGTTATGACACCACGGCACTCTACCAAGGACAATAAAAAGTGACTTTGTTTCCAAAAAAACAAAAAACAGAAAAATTAACTAGGCATGGTAGAGGGTGCTGTTGTCCTAGCTACTCAGGAGGCTGAGACAGACAGATCACTTGGGTCCAAGAATTTGAGGTTGTAGTGAGCTATGATGATGCAACTGTACTCTAGTCTCAGATGACAGAAAGAGACCACGTCTTAAAAAAAAAAGAGAGAGAGAGAAAAAAGGCCTTGGTGGGCGGTGCCTGTAGCTCAGTGGGCAGGGCACCAGCCACATACACCAAGGCTGGTGGGTTTGAATCCAGCCCAGGCCAGCTAAAATCAACAATGACAACTGCAACAACACCACCAACAAAAATAGCCGGGCATTGTGGTAGGCACCTGTAGTCTTAACTACTTGGGAGGCTAAAGCAAGAGACTCACTTGAGCCCAAGAGTTTTGAGGTTGCTGTGAGCTGTGACAACACGGCCCTCTACTGAGGACAACATAGACTGCCTAAAAAAAAAAAAGAAAAGAAAAGAAAAGAAATCAAAATTAGAAAAAAGAACCAAGGCTTGGTGCCTGTAGCTCAACGGCTAGGGTGCCAGCCACATACACTGGAGCTGGTAGGTTCGAATTCAGCCCGGGCCTGCCAAACAACAATAACACCAACCAAAAAATAGCTGGGTGTTGTGGCGGGTGCCTGTAGTCCCAGCTACTTGGGAGGCTGAGGCAAGGGAATCACTTAAACCCAAGAGTTGGAGGTTGCTGTGAGCTGTGATACCATAGCACTCTACCCACTCTACCAAGTGAGACCCTGTCTAAAAAAAAAAAGGCCTTGCTGGCTCATGAGCTTGGTGGCTTGCACCTGTAATCCTAGCATTCTGGGAGGCTGAGGCAGGTAAATTGCCTGAGCTCAGGAGTTTGAGACCAGTCTGAGGAAGATCGAGACCTCCATCACTACCTAAAATAGGAAAACTATCTGAGCATAGTGGCACACACCTATAGTCCCAGCAGCTCGGGAAGCTAAGGCAAGAGCTCAAGACCAAGAGTCTGAGGTTGCTGTGAGTTATGATGACGCCACAGCACTTTATCCAGGGCAACAGAGTGAGACTATATCTCAAAAAAAAAAAAAAAAAAGAAAAAAGAAAAGAAAAGAAAAGAGTGTATAACATTGCTCAAGGTATTCCATTCCTGGGCATTTTTCTTAGAGAGAAAAACGTGCACATGGACATAAAATTACATTTACAAAATGTTGATAGCATCATTATTCTTAACTCCAAAATGGAGATCATAGAAGTGTCCATGAATAAATTGTGCAAAACTGCATAGCAATGAAAATGAGGAAACCACCTGCCACAGCATAGATGAAACTGAAAAACTGCTGGATGAAGACATCCAAACACAAAAGAATACATGCAGTATTTATAAAGTTCACACAGGGGCAAACCTAAGTGAGGTGGGGTGAAAATGTGATCACCCTATCTTGGTGGGTTCACATCTGTAGTGGAGACAACAGGGTGTTATATTCAAGACAGGGTACAAAGCAGGTGGGAGAGATCAGAGTGCTAGGAATATCTATTGTTCTAAATGAGTTATGGTTGCACACCCCATTCACTTTAGGATTGCTTATTGGAGCTATATATATTTTATGTACTTCCTATATGTCTCTTAGATTATACACATATACTTTTAAGAAAAAGTAATTATAGGCACCTAGTTTGTGATCCTAGCCTCGATAGAACTGAACAAGTTGGTGATAAGGGGCATGGGCCCTCCAGAGGTAGAATGTCCAGAGTAAAAGGAAAGATGGGATGGATGGGTTCCCTACTTCCACTCACCACAGCGAGAAGTGAGTGTCTTGAAGACAAGGGAACGGTGTGCATTCCCCCATCACTGTGCCCTGCTCACCTAGGTAGTTCTGCCAGCAGTTTCTGGTCTGGTTCTGGTTGGGGAAGCGGCTGTCAAAAGGGGCAGTCTTGTAGTTCTTGATTTTGGTCTTGATGTCTTCTGCCATGGTGCTGACCCTTGAAGGCAAAAGGAGTAGATATTGGCAGGGGTTCCAGAAGGCCTGAGCATGGGAATGTCAGGTTAGCCAGGCCCAGACACAGCAGAATGTGCTGGGTGTGAACAAATTACTGTGTCCTGTGCACGCCCGCGCGCGCACGCACACACACACACACACACAAACACACACAGATGAGGGGCAGGTCTAATCCATACATCTGAATGTGAAAGTGACAGCAGGGTTGAAGGGACAACGGCTTAGTTTCCTGGTCCCCAAAATAATACTAGCAAACACTCACCAAGCACTTCTTACATGCGAAGTGCTATTCTACATACACACTTCACTCCTACAGCCACTCTAGAAGGGAGGAACTATGATTATCCCCACTGCAGACAAGAGACAGGGTATCTAAGTGACTTCCCAAGGTCATCCAGCATCCACAAAGTGGGCGGCCTCAATCCCAGGCATAATCTACATTGCAAAGGTTCTAAATCTTTTTTTGGGTCTGATGAACCCCTAAACCTCAGAATGTTAAAATTCATTAAAAAATTACATATGATCACAAAGAAAATGAGTTATAGCTAGTTGAGAGTTTATTAAGTAACACAAAATTTTTTTTTTTTGCAGTTTTTGGCTGGGGCTGGGTTTGAACCTGCCACCTCCAGCATATAGGGCCTGTGCCCTAACCCTTTGAGCCACAGGCAATTTTAAGTAATCACGAGTGGATACAGTACTGTGTGACATCTGCAACTATAATGTGATCGAAAAAATGTGTGATTTTGATCGCTATCAAAGACACAGTGCTGTTAATACTACCACGGTTGTTGTATCCATTTCTAACTGCAGGAAATGCTACCTTTCAATCAGAAGTTAGTAAAAATACGACCCCCATCCCCGTTCAAGTACTATAAATCCTTCAAATCTGTCAACTCTGCGGACCCAGGGTTAAAAGGCTCTAATAAAATGTCTCTGAAGAGGTGACACAGTTTTGGCAAGGAATCTACGAGATAGTATCTATATTCCGGAGACTCAAGGAGCCGTGAGGCTATACAGAGGTACAGAGGCCCGAGTCAAATTCAAGCGACCTAAGATAATGGTGCGGGTCTGGGGCACTAGAATCGTAGTGCAGGGTGGGGTGGGCAGAACGAAAAGGGGAAGGGGAATGTAAAGCACCAGCTGCTGGGATACCGATGCAGTCCGAAGAGTAGTTATGGGCTAGGTTTCGACCCTGTATTTGAGGGTGGGGGTGGATCGGAGATGACGCTGCGGCCTCTCCAACGTCGAAGAAAGAGGACCGAATAGACATCCAGGAGCTAGGCTTCGATCCAGGCAAGCCGCGGGAGGCCGTGCCAGGGGACTGGTCAGTAATAGGCCTGTAGCTCAAACTACCGAGTCCAAATCCTGACCTCGGTGTTGTCTCGGTTAAGTCGCTTAGTATCTCCGAGCCTCAGTTTCCTCGCTGTCTCAAGGGGATAAATCGCAGTATCTACCTCGTAGGGCTGATTAAATAAATACAATACACTTGTAATATAAGTTGCCGGGAACGTTGCCTGGCATTAAGGAGGAACTATAATCGTTATCTATTTCTGCTAACTGAACAACAGGGCCCCAGGGCCAAAGGAGGCCGGGCGCCGCCGGCCGGAAGCCTTATCCCGTCCTCGGGAAAGCTAGGGTTGGGTTTCACAGCACGCTAGGCTAGGGTCCCAGGTTCCTGAGCCCTCCACACTCACCGAAAGACACCCCGGATGCACCTCAAAGCTCAATGTGACCCTCTGCAAAGACGCCAGGATCGGACCGGAAGCGGAATTAAGATCTGCCGGAAGCGGAGAGAGGCGGGGAATAGTGAGCTAGAAAGCCGGCAGGGAGATGGTTCCCGACGCCATCCAGGCCACGCCCATCAAGGTAACTCCGACCTTCTATTGGACTAAATGTTTGTTCATCATCGCTCCCAGCCCAATCGTAAGCTGGCGCGGCTCTTCAAATGGCCCTGACTTAAGGCTCAGGATGCCTGCGGTTACCGCTTCTCATCACTTTCGCATCTTTGCCTGGGGAAAGATTTATAGCTCCTGGGACTGGCTTAAGGGTGGGCGTGGAGAATATGCCCCAGCAAAAGTACTTTTATTCATGTAAGAAACACTTATTGAGCTTGTATTTTGTGCCAGGCACTTCTGTAAAACACAAAAATTTCTGTTCTCGTAATTAATACCGGACAATTGTTAAGGGATTTAAAACAAACTGGTCTCCTCCCAGGTGTCACTGGTCACTCTACCTCCCTGGTCATTACCATCTCTCCCCAAAGCTCAGAAGGCCAAATTAAAAAGTTTTGAGTGGCTCAGGGCTCAAAAACCAGTCTTGCATAACAAAGAGGTGGAGTTGGGAGTTAAAGCTTGAATCTGTGAAGGATCTGACAGAAATTGTTCCATCTGGGAAAATGACAACTCTATCGTTCTGGTCATGGAGTCGTCCTTGACTCCTATTTTTCTCTCACACTGCATAGCTGACATATTAAGAAATCATGTTGGCTGGGCGTGGTGGCTCACGCCTGTAGTCCCAGCGCTGTGGGAGGCCGAGGCGGGTGGATTGCCTGAGCTCAGAGGTTCGATACCAGTATCAACAGCACTGAGCCAGAGTAAGACCCGTCTCTACTAACATCAAAAACAGCCAGACGTTGTGGTGGGCGTCTGTAATCCCAGCTACTGGGGAGGCAAGAGGACAGAGCATAGCCAGAGGAAGAACATCTAAAAAAAGAAGAAAGAAAATGAACAACAAAAAAAGTACTTCAAATAAAGAATGAACGAGCAAGCTGAAATTTAAAATAAAACAAAATAAATTAAAAGAAAAAAGAAATTATGTTCATTCTGCCTTATAAATACAGTAGATCCAGAATCTTCCTCTGCCACATCTGGATCAAGCCACCATCACTTTAAGCCTGGACCACTGCAGTAGCCCACTCCCAGGCCTTCCAGCTTCCCAGCTGCCTTCTATGCCCTTAGCCAAAGGGACACGGTAATCACTCCAATCAGATCACATCCCTTCCTCAGCCCAGAACTCTTTCCTGGCTTTTGGTCTGACTCTTATAGTCTATTTTTATTTTTATTTTTTCTTTTACTGCATTCTATTGGTTAGAAATGACTCATAGTCTAAAGCCAAAGTCCTTCCAAGTGACTTACACAATTGGTCCCCTTTTAACTATCATCTTCTACCCCTCTCCTCCTCACTCCCACTGCTCCAGCCACACAGGAGTTCCTTAAACATTCAGGCTGGCTCCCACTAAGGGGCTTTATGCTCACTACTCCTTTAGTTTGGAAAGCTCTTCCTGTAGATAGCTCCCTCTTTCATCTCCTTCAGGTCTTACTCAAATGTCACCTTCTGGGTGAATCTTTCTCAGACCAATTTTTTTTTTTTTTTTTAGAGACAGAGTCTCACTTTGTCGCCCTCGGTAGAGTGCTATGGTGTCACAGCTCACAGCTACCTCTGGCTCTTGGGCTTAGGCGATTCTCTTGCCTCAGCCTCCTGAGTATCCAAATCCGGCTCAGCGGGGCCACGCCTCCATTGACAAGACCCGCCCCCTTGGTCTCTGACTGTGCCCGGCCTCTGCCCTAGGTGGCCCGGCTGTGGGGCGAACGCAAGAGGAAACCCGGCATGAATTACGAGCGGGGACTACAGGCGCCCGCCACAATGCCTCGCTATTTTTTTGTTGCAGTTGGGCCGGGGTAGGGTTCAAACCTGCCACCCTCGGTATATGGGGCCAGTGCCCTACTCACTGAGCCACAGGCACTGCCCATCAGACCAAATATTTTAAAATCTAAATCTTGGGCTGGCTCATGCCTCCAATCCCAGGACGCGAGGAAAGTGTGGGGGAAGGAGTGCTTGAGCCCAGGATTTTGAGGGTGCTGTGAGTTAGGCTGATACCACAGCACTCTATCCTGGGCAACAGATTGAGACTAAAAAAACAAAAACAAACAAAAAAAAAAAAAAAATCACAACTTGTCAGTCTCTACTCCACTTCCCTATTTTATTTCTCCATAGCACTTACCTTTTCCCATACTATAACCATTTATTTAAATTATGTTTGCCTCTTTTTGTCTCCCTCAATAGAATAGAAGATTCATAAAGGAATACTTTTTGTCTCTTTCATTTTCCATTGACTCTGAAATAGTGCCTGGTACATAGGAAGTGCCCTATAAATATTTGCTAAAGGAGTAAATTTTTTGTGTACCTGAAAAGGAGCATCTGGGGACTAGGAGAGGGAGCTGTAAGAAGGAACTGCTTTCTTCCCTCTCTTTAGTCTGGCCTCCAAAGCCTCCCACATCCTGTCTTGGGTAAAGTGTCGGGGTCTACCCCAGTCAGGAGCTTCTTGTTACATATTCTGTGTTCATCAACATTGTAGTTATTTGTGGAATTACCTGTTTACATGCCTACATTCTTCCCCTTCAATGAGACCTTCCCAAATCCCTTCCCTGCTTAAACCTCTCAATGGCTTCCCAGTTTCCTGGGAATAAAGTCTGGGTTCCTTGCCATGACCCACAGATTCTTTGTGAACTGGCCCATGTTCCCACTCCAGCCACACCAATATTTTTGAACAATGCTGTGAGATCTTCCACCTTCATGCTTTTACTCTTGCTGTTCCTTCTGCCTGAAACATTCTTTGCCTACCTTTCTTTGGAGACAGAAGTTGCCCCAGGCTAGAGTGCAGTGGCATCAGGCTAGCTCACAGCAACCTCAAACTCCTGGGTTCAGGTGATCCTCCTTCTTCTGACTCCCAAGTAATTGGGACTACAGGCGCCCACCATGATGCCCAGCTACATTTTTGTATTTTTTAGTAGAGATGGAGTCTCGCTATTGCTCAGGCTGGTCTCAAACTCCTGAGCTCTCCCCACCTCAGTCTGCCAGAGTGCTAGGATTACAGGTATAAGCCACCATGCCCACCTCCTACCCAACTGTTTCAATCAGTTGTTTCCTCCTCCAGGAAGTCTTTCCTAATCATTTTTCTTCTGTGATAGAAAAAAGGAGTCCCTCCTTTGGGGCTCCCTCAATACCTGGAATTTCCTCATTCCAGCCCAGGCCACTCTGCATGTCACTGTCTGGTGCTGGGTCCATCTTCCCACTGGACTGTGAGATTCCTGAGGGATGATCCAGGCTATCTTGGTCACTTCTGTATCCCCAGCAGCTCCCATAAAAGGACCACACAGCATGCTCTCTTTAGGGGGCTCAGTGGTACCTAGAATGGGGTAGGTGCCCAATGAGCTCCAGTAGGCTCTTTTTTAGAAGCCCGGGTTCTATGTCCTGCAGGTAGAGTGGGGAAACAGAATAGGTGGTGCTGGGGGCAAGAACTAAGTTTAATTCCTTGGGGATCTCTAGCACCGAGAGGGCACACAGTGATTTTGTTTGTTTGTTTGTTTGTTTTTAAGACAGAGGAGGATTCACAGAAGCTTTTATTTTTGTTTTTGAGACAAGAGTCTCACTTTGTTGCCCTCAGTAGAGTGAGTGGCATCATAGCTCACAGCAACCTAAAAGTTTTGGGCTCAGGCGATCCTCTTACCTCAGCCTCCCGAGTAGTTGGGACTACAGGCACCCGACCCAACGCCCGGCTGTTTTAGAGACGGGGTCTCGCTCTCGCTCTCGCTGAGGCTGGTCTCAAATTCCTAAGCTCAAGTGATCCACCTGCCTCGGCCTCCCAGAGTGCTAGGATTTCAGGCGTGAGCCACCCTGCGCGGCTCACAATGAGATTTCCGGAGTCTAACTTTTCTCTTGGGAGTGTGGGGGACACAGCAGATAAACTTTCGCCATTGGGTCTGATTCCTCCAAAAGTCCCGACACAGGGCAGGGCACACCACTGTAGGCCATGTGGGCACTGGGTTGGATTTCTTTGCGTGTCCCATCACAGGGTAGGCACACATTATGCTCCCTAAGGTACTGGTCATTGGCCAGCACTGGAGGTGGCTAACTCATTACCCCAGAACTACCGAGTTGAGAGGTCCACAAAGACTGTATAAAAGGAGTAAAGTACGGAGGGAGCTAAGCCGGAGAAGTGAAGCTTAAGGACGTAAGGGGGAGGGACCCCGGAATCTGCAGCTAGGGGGCGGGGCTTAGGGATCTAAGCGCTCCAACGAGGAGGGGCCTGTAGCCCTCATTTCTGAGGCCTCGGGGAAGAGAGGACTAAAACGCTGGCAGTCTTCTAGGGACCAAGGCGCGAGGACTCAAGCTCCTGAATTATGTGAGAGGAAAGAGATGAGGGTCCACAGACGCCTGGGTCTCCGAGGTGGGGAGCCCCAAACTCCTAAATGTGGGGGTTGCACACTTAGGCTCGCCAGAGAGATCTAGTCAGTGTCAGTCGTAAGGATGCAGACAAGCAAGCACGCGCGACAAGGTTTGACAGGATATTTTTATTGTGTCTCTGCTCCGGGTCCGCCTCCCGTGCAGTCTGGATAGGCTAGGCCGGGCACACAGCCCCCGAAGCGGTACGTGTACTTGCGTCCGCCGCTCTTGCGCACTATATCGCGGCGGTAGTAGTAGCGCAGGCCGCGGCTCAGCTTCTCGTAATTCATGCCGGGTTTCCTCTTGCGTTCGCCCCACAGCCGGGCCACCTAGGGCAGAGGCCGGGCGCAGTCAGAGACCGAGGGGGCGGGTCTTGTCAATGGAGGCGTGGCCCCGCCGAGCCGGATTTGGATGCGGTTGGTTGAGGCGGCAGTTACTGCAGGGGGAGGGGGAAGGTTTGGGCGGTGCCTAGAGAAGCAAGGACCAGGCTGGAGGAGGGGCCAAAGACTGGGCAAAGTGAATAGGGGAGCTAGGTTGGACTAGGGCAGACCGGCCTGGACCTGGCGGGGCAAGGGAGCTGCCCAACCTCTTTGGGGTCGCACAGCTGGAACTCGCGGCTGTTGCCTGTCCAGCGGATGCAGCTGCTACGCTCCCCGTCATGGAGCAGCTCCAAAAGGAACTGCCACAGCTGAATAGGACCTGCACAGTGGAGGCAGGTGAAGGCTTAGTCTCCCCGGCCCCTGATCATGCCGCTTCAATGACCGGGCTCTCTCATCTTGAAGGGTCAAGAGTCCAGGTCCTCCTAACTCGGGACCCATGAGACCAGATCCCCTCCTCCTCTGGGACCAAGGAGTCAGCCTCAGAGACACAGGGTTCAGGTCCCCAACCTTGGAGATTTAGGAGTTCAGCCTCCCCCCCGCCTCCCGCCTCCCACTATCTCTTTCCTCTCACATAATCCAGAAACCTAGGTCCTTGTCCCTTTGGTCCCTAGAAAACTATCAGTGTCTTAGTCCTCTTCTTCCCAAGAACTATGGGTGAGGGCCACAGGACCTTCCTCTCTGGAGCTCTGAGGTCCCAGGCCCCCTTCCACTCTCTTCCAGTTTCCCGGGTCCCGCCCCCTTCGTTACTACTCCGGACTTGCAACCTCCGTGGTCTTCGCGGAATTCTCACCTCGGTGGTTAGTTTTGGGGTAACGAGCCAAATTGGTACGGTCCGACTGCTGGCTTGGTTCGGAGGAAGCGGTGGGAGCTGAACCCTGGTACACCTTCGAAGAGGTAGTGAGCCTCGGGTTCCAGGAGGTGGTACAGTCCGAGCCCGCTGGCCCGCCCCACGAAATGGTGTAGTCCGCGAGCAGTTCCCCGCCCAGGCCATTGCCCCAGTAGGTGGCGCCGTCGGAGCTGACCGAACAGTCCCAGTGGGAGGTGCTCCTGGCCGCTTGAGCGCGCGTCCAGGAGGTGGCCTTTCCCGCCAAGGTGGCACAGGTCTGGCTCGCCACCCCTTCATTACTAGAAAAGGGGACGGGACCCAGGCAGGGAGGGGAGGGATCCAGGGTCTGGGAGACATGGCTCCAAGGGTCCGAGGCAGTGCACGCCAGGTCTGTCCAGGCTCCTGAACACGAAAGAGACTGAGTGGCCAGCTCTGTAAGGAGGAACGGACCCCAGGTAAGCGGAGCCCAGGTTTCCCGGGCCCTCAGGGGTACCAGGGGTCTAAGCTCTCAGCCTAGCGCTTGGGGCTCGGGGTTTCCGGATCCAGGCAGTGCCACCTTGAAAACGCAGGCGTCCCCAGTCCTAGGTCCGTTCCCCGGCAAAGATTGGGGAATCTAAACCTCCAGCCCGGGGGGTCTCAGGACTCCAGTTCCCTCTTCCCATCGCCTCTCTTCACACACTCACCCGCCCCCCATGGAGCTTCTGGGTTCAGTACCGCTGAGTCCCAGTCCGTCTGTGGGAACCCTGTGAGAGATAAGATCGTACCTAAGTGTGCACAATGACTTAGATACCTCCCTCAACCATCCACCTAGTAGTCTTTGTCAGAGACTAGGAGTTATTACTCCCAACCCTTATTCACTCAGGACCCGGAAACCCTGCCTTCAACCTGGAGTCCAAGCACGAGGGCCCCTCCCCACTCAGCCCTAGTTGTCCCCGCGCGTCCCTCCTCCCTTAGACCTAGGAGTGCAGTCTCCCCGCTTACTCCCCAGCCCACAGCAACCTTTCCAGCTGGTCTCTGCGGTTGGCATGTCCCCTTGGAGCACCAGATCAGGGAAATAGAAGCCAAATTCAGCTCCATCTGAAGGCAGTAAGGAGGTTAGGGACGATAGGGAGAGGTCACCAGAGGTCCCCACCTGAGCACCCTCCCCATACACGCTGTCAGTGCTGGCAGCCTACCCAGCCCTGTCAGCTTGTTCCCTGGAGGCACTTCCTGTGGTGATGCTTCATCCCAGTTCCACACGTCCATGAATGCTCGTTGTGAATGTTCTAAGATGGGAAAAGTCGAAATGGTAGTGGGTGAAGATATGATACTTAGAGACCCCAGAGTCCGGGACCCCAGCCCTTAAGTCCCTGAGACCCAAGAGTCCAGGCCTCTGCGCCTGCCTTTACCCTTGTAGGCATCTTGGCCCCCATTTATTCTCAGACCCAGGAGTCCGAGCCCCC
This sequence comes from Loris lydekkerianus, assembly GCA_963574355.1. Taxonomy (NCBI): domain Eukaryota; kingdom Metazoa; phylum Chordata; class Mammalia; order Primates; family Lorisidae; genus Loris; species Loris lydekkerianus. Next base: position 18,218 of record CAUYPK010070521.1, read on the forward strand.
TAGCTCTTGGGAGTCTAACCCCCCTGGTCCTTTCTAACCCAGGCACCGCGGCTCACCTCTGGCGAGTTCCTCTGCCCCTGGCCGGGGGTCTCAGCCCCATTTCATACCATGCACCCCCTCCCTAGAGGGCCTGGGCAGGGGGGAATTTTCCGAGACGTCAGAGCAGGGGGTCGCAGCCCGGGTCAAGTTGCAGGACCAGGGGCGGGGCCGAGGTGCCCCCTTCCCTTAGGGATGGAGGCTCGCTTCTGGGGCTGTCCTGCTGCAGGGAGGACTTAGGCTTGGATGGGGGCTTGGGGAACAGCGAAATGGGTGGGACAGGGTGGCAGGGGCAGGGGTTTTTTACGGGGTGATGGGGCAAGGCGGGGGTCTTGGGGACCTGATCGTGCGACATGGAGGGTAGCAAGGGAGGAGGGTCTGGGGTCAGCTGGGCAGCGCCAGGCTTATCTGTAACAGGAAGAGGGATTTCCGGCCAGATGGTCCCCCAGCCCCAGCGTCAGCCTACGTCACAATCGGCAGGGTGACTGCGGGTGGAGGGGGGTAGGGTGAGGGTGGAGGAGGCCAACCCGAATCCCCACCTGGCTAGCCCATTTTGGGGAGGTTGTCCTGAGACTGCTCCCTAGGAGTCTCAATCATAATAACAATAATAACATCAACAATAACAATAGTAATAATAACAGCTGATGTGAATGAGGGCTCATTGCTACCACTGGCTGTGAGATGGGCCTCCTTTAAATACTCTTAGGAGGTAGGTACTATTCTTATAAGTAGTATGCATTTTATGAAGGGGGAAATTGAGACAGGCTTCTTCCCACGGCTCTTCTCCAGAGCCCATGCCCCATCCATGCTATAATAGTTTGGGACAGTTTGGGGAAATGAGTATGAAATGAATATGAGATATCATATAACTATTTTCTTAGATGTGATAATGGTATTATGGTATGAAAGATGTCTCTATTAGGAAATGAACACAGATAAGTTAGGGATGAGGTGTTATAGAGTCTGTAACTGCTTCAAGTAATTCAGCAAAAAGCAAAAAAATTCATGCATGTAATATACAGACATCATTTGGGACATACCTATACTAAAAGATTATTTGTTTACCTGAAATTCAGTAAGTAAATGTCCTATATTCTTTTTTTTTTAAGAGAGACAGAGTCTCACTTTATCGTCCTCAGTAGGGTGCTATGGAGTCACAACTCACAGCAACCTGCAACTCCTGGGCTTAGGCTATTCTCTGCCTCAGCCTCCCAGGTAGGTGGGACTACAGGCGCCTGCCACAATGCCCAACTATTTTTTTGTTGCATTTTGGCCAGGACCAGGTTTGAACCCTTGATATATAGGGCTGGCACTCTACTCACTGGCCACAGGTGCCACCCAAATGTCCTATATGCTTATTTGCTAAGTCTGGCAACACTTTACCCAGGTAACTTGGATCAGGAACTATGTTTATGCCCATCCTGCTATATGTATTAATGAATAAATATCGGCTGGGGGTGGTGGCTCATGCCTGTAATCCTAGCACTCTGGGAGGCTGAGGTAGGAGACTCACTTGAGTTCAAGAGTTCAAGACCAGACTGAACAAGAGAGAGATGCCATCTCTCCTAAAAGTAGAAAAATTAGCTGGGTGTGGAGGCAAGGGACTGTAATCCCAGTTGCTCCCTAATTTGAGGTTGCTGTGAGCTAGGCTGACACCAGGGCATTCTGGCCTGTGGCAACGAAGTGAGACTCTGTCTCAAAACAAAAAATATTTAACATTAAAAATAACTTTTTAATATGCATGTTTGCTGGTGTTCACCCAGCCTTTGTTTTTAATTTCATATTAACGTGGAGGTACATATGATTAGGTTACATTGGTTTTGTAAGGTTAAAGTGGTAGTCCTGTCCTTTACCGGGGAGTATGCAATATACCCATTGTTTGCATGGGAATTTGCCCAACCCCTTCCCTCTCCTCCCTGCTTGGATTTCATTGAGTTTTTCTCACACAGCTTTTTTTTTTTTTTTTTTTTTTTTTAACTGTATTAAAATTGTAGTACTCAAGCCACATTTGACTTCTGGAATTACCACGTACAAGCGGTGCTCAAATGTGACTTGTACACCCAGTTTCTTGATCATTGACTACTTGTCATTCTGGAGTGTGAGAGGTGAGGCACTTCTCTTCTGTCCATTTAACAGAAGGGAAAGTGGGCTTCAAGAGGGAGAGTCACTTCCTCAAGGTCACACTGGACTGGGTGGGGCTAGGAGTGGATCCAGTGTTGGTTGAGGGGCAGAGCTCTGGGGCATTACCAGCACCTCCCTCCACTCAGCCCAGGGGCCTGAAGGGAGTCCTGGCCTGCCTTGCCCCCCAGACTCCCCACCCCCATCTGCTCCCTCTGAAGCTGGCCTCTCTCCTTGTCTCTCCACACCTTTCTGCCCTGTTCAGGTTGATGTGCTCAGCTCTGCATCTCTGTTGCACCTGGCCTGACTTCAGTGAGGCCTGGTCACCACATCTCTTTTGACAAGTCTCTGTCCCTCCTCATCTATCTCTGAGTGTTCCTATCTTCTCGTTTCTCTCTCTCTCTCTCTGGATTTTCTCCGTCTCCCTTCCCATTGCACTCTAACTGATGGTTCTCACCTCTGTGCCTCTGTCTCCCTCCTTATCCCTCCTTCTCTGTATCCAGAGATCTCATCTCTGTATCTGCTGGTCTGCCTCCCATCCTCAGGAGGACTTATGTGTACTTGTAAAACCCTCCTTTCTGTTACCATTCTCTCTTTTCTTGCTCCTGGGGTTGCAGTGAACAGAGGGGGCTCAGTAGGATGGGCTGGTGATGAGGGGAAGGGGGTTTGAGGGTGCTGGGCTTGGGTGGTCTAGCCCAGGTGGCAGGGGGCTGAAGGGCACTTCCTGCCAGGGAAGGAAGCCCTCACCCCTTTGACCAGATTGGAAAATGTGACGTCAGAGAAGGGGTAGTAAGGGGGAACACAGGAACAGAAATTTGATACCTCTCTTGGGTGAGCTCCTTCCCTGAGAAGCCTCCTAGTCTCCTCCCCACTCCCAGCCCCCTTTGCAGGGCCCCTCCTAAATGCAGGGATCTGATGGCTGTGTCCTGGGAGTCCTGCAATCTCCCAATCTCCCTGGGATGGGGTAGGCCTGGTCCCTACCCCATCCTCCCTCCAGACTCCCAGCCCACAGTGGTGGTCTTGGTGCTCAGTACTTTTTTTTTTTTTTTTTTTTTGTAGAGACAGTCTCACTGTACTGCCCTGGGGTAGAGTACCATGACATCATATAGCTCACGGCAACCTCTAACTCTTAGGCTTACGCGATTCTTTTGCCTCAGCCTCCCAAGCAGCTGGGACTTCAGGCGCCTGCCACAACACCTGGTTATTTTTTTGTTGCAGTTTGGTGGGGACTGGGTTTGAACCTGCCACCCTCAATATATGGGGCTGGCGCCCTACTCACTGAGCCACAGGCACTGCCCAGTGCTCAGTACTTTTTTTTTGACTGTGACCTCTGGCAGAATGCCATGGTGTCACAGCTCATAGCAACCTCAAACTCTTGGTCTCAAACGATCCTCCTGCCTCAGCCCTCAGAGTAGCTGGGACTTACAGGTGCCCACAATGACACCCGGTTAATTTTTTTTGTATTTTTTGTAAAGATGGGGTCTCACTCTTGCTCAGGTTGGTCTTGAATTCCTGAGCTCAAGGGATCCTCCTGCCTCAGTGTCCTAGAGTGCTAGGATTATAGGTGTGATCCTTGCCACCACAGTGCTTTTTTAGTCTCCAGCTGTCACCCTGGGTAGAGTGCTGTGACGTTACAGCTCACAGCAAACTCCAACTCTTGGGCTTAAGCGATTCTCTTGCCTCAGCCTCCCAAGTTTTGTTTTCTTATAGAGCAGTGATTCTGGGACTATAGGTACCCGCCACAACACCTGGCTATTTTTTGTAGTTGTCATCATTGTTGTTTGGCGGGCCCAGGCTGGATTCGAACCTACCAGTTCCAGTGTGTGTTGCTGGTGCCCTAGCCACTTGAGCTATAGGCGCCAAGCCCACAGTGCTCTTTCTAAAGCACAAATCTGCCAGCAATACCAGTCCCCTGCTTGCTGCTTAAGTTTTGTCTTGACTTCTCTGGACTTGCTATTGCCTTCAGGGTGAAGTCTAAGCTCTTAGCCTGGCATTCAAGATTCTACACCTCTTCAGACAGGCAGAGACCAATCTGGAACTGGGAAGAGTTGGGGAGATGCCCACAGATGGAAGAGAGACTCAGAGAGATACAGTTACTTAGAAACACAAAACAGATGGATACTCACAGAGACTCTCCGAGGTACAGAGATAGCCATACAGAGACATATAGCAAGTTAAGCCGGCTGAAGCCTGGCAGTGTGGACAAACTGAAAAATAGTCTGAGATATCCAGGGGGTAAGAATTCCAGAAGAAAATGAGCATCTCAGAAAGGTAAGAATGACATTTCCTTCAGGAAACTCTTCCTGACCCACAGATCAGCACCCTGGGCTCCCCCATTCCTACCCTGACTCTGGGCTTGTACTGTCTGGCATCAGGCCTATCTCCTGAGACTGGGCCATGAGCTCTGGGGAAGAAGGCCCTAAGACTGTATCAATCACTATTGTGTTGCCAGCATTTGAATTTGCTGAAAGCCTAGAAGTTTGTGAGCTCCCAAAGAGCAGGCCTAGGAGACCCCCAACTAGGTGCTGAGAACACGGTCTGGAGTCAGGACCCAGATCTCGGTCTCAGCCTGGCTTTGCCATAACCCCCCACATGCTCCTCTGTAATGGCTGTGCTCAGTGCGCACTTAAAAAGACTTTAAGAAGAGGTAATGGGAACACAGTAGGGGCTCCAAAGTGCCCCCTTGATGTCTGGGTAAACTTTCAAGGCTCCCCACCATTTTTAGGTAGGAGGATGCCAAGCCCTATCCTTCAGAGTGCTTTCAAGCCCAAGCAGGGATGGAAATGAACATAAATTTATTGAAACTGGTTTTGAGGCAGGAGGGAGGATAGTTGGGGGTTTTCCAAAGAGAACTGTGGGGAGGAGCCAGCACCCAGCTGGATGGGAGCGGCTGCCCAGCCACAGACCCTATCTCAGGCCCAGCTTCTTCTTTTCCTTCTGCTTCTTTCGGACCACGTCCAGGTTCCGGTCCTTCCACATGCTCTTGCGAAGCTTGATGGGGCGCGAGCCCACATACTTCCCTGTAGAAATGGAGGGTTCTGGTCAGGCTTGGTGTCAGGCTTTGGTTAGATGCCTGCCACAGCCACTATCCCTAGGGAAGGCCTCACTCACCATTCATCTCACGCATGGCACGTACGTAGTCACTGGGGTCCTTGAAGCTGACAAAACCATAACCCTTGGTCTTGCCTGTGCGCTTGTCACGGATCACCTTAGCCTTAAGGAAGGATGGGAAGCGGCTAAAGGCACGTGCCAAGATGTCATCATTCACTTCATTGCCCAGATCCCCACAGAAAATCCGGAAGTCATCTGGGGGTGGGAGACAGACAGGGTCAGGATGGACATACCTAGCTCAGAGCCCTCTTTGTAGAACAGCCCCACCTTCTCTGGAGGCTCTGCTAAGCACCTGGAGAGGTCTGTGTGCATTCAACACTCCCAACAACCCCTTTCACACTAAGGCATAGAGAGGTTAAGTCACCCCCTCACCCGAAGTTACCCAACTAGGAAGTGGCAAAGGTGGGACAATAGCTCAGGCATGTGTCCCAGAGTCCTTTTAGCCTTTACCTGTACTGCCCTTCCCTACCCCAGGGCCATCTCACTCATTCCCATGATGAAGCCTCTAACTCTGTCCCAGCCCTGGTCTTTCCTCTATAACAGTGGTTCTCAACCTTTCCAATGCGGTGGCCCTTTAATACAGTTCCTGTGGGTCATGACCCACGGGTTGAGAATCACTGCTCTACAAGAAAACAAAAAAAAATCAGCTGAGTATGGTGGTGTGCACCTGTAGTCCTTGCTACTTGGGGAGGAAAAAAAAAAGTCAAGAGACATAAAACTGTGTGCATTCTAGTTTGGGGCAAAAATAGCTAAAGTAGGGTTTCAGGACAACTGGGGAAATTTGCATATAAATTGAATGTAAGATACCACAGAACTATAATTAATTTTCTTAGATATGACAATGGTATTAGGATATGAAAGAATCATCTCTTTTCTTAGGAGATGAATACTGAGTTGTTTAGGAGTGAAGTAATGACTTCCCCCTAGTACTCCTTGGTCTCCTGGACACTTTCCTATGACATCCCCCAGGCCTTAACACCCACTGGCCTCCCATCATAGGGTCTCACTAACAGAGGCTTCATCTTTCCTCAGCCTTGCTTCCTCTGCAAAGTCCACTCCAGTTCCCCCTTAATGCCTAGATACGCTGCCTGAGCCTGCTCTAAGCTCAACTGCCATTCTCTCTCTCTCTTTTTTTTTTTTAAGAGACAGAATCTCATTTTGTCACCCTCGGTAGAGTGCCATGGTGTCACAGCTCACAGCAACCTCCAGCTCTTGGGCTTAAGTGATTCTCTTGCCTCAGCCTCCCGAGTAGCTGGGACTACAGGCGCCCACCACAACGCCCAGCTATTTTTGTTGTTGTTGTTGCAATTTAGCTGGGGCTGGGTTTGAACCCACCACCCTCGGTATGAGGCCAGTGCCCTACTCATTGAGCCATAGGCACTGTCCTCAGCTGCCATTCTCAGCCATACCCTCTGCGTTGGGCCTGTGCCCCTGTTGAACAAGTTCTGTCCCAGAGAGCCCTATCCCCATAAGGCTCCTGCTGTTACTCCCTTTTTGGTAATGCGGAAAGTGCAGCTGAAAGGCTAAGTAACTTGCCCAAAGTCATAGAATTAGGGTCTCAAGGCCTGTGCTGGTCCTGCCTGGCCTTAGCTTGGGGCAGTAGATGGTTCCAGTAAAGGAGGCAGAAGTCAAGGACTGGGGTAGAGGTGGGTCTTTTCCTTTCTCAGATTCTTCTGTGGCTGCCCCAAGCTTCTGGAGTCATTAGAGGCACTCTTTGAGAACACAGTGGGCTACCCTGGGAGGAAACAATCTGACAAACTCAGAGTGTGGACAACAGGCCTAGATACTTCAAGAAAGTATTATATATTATACATAAAACAAAGAGGTGTGGGGGAGACCAATCTTATTAAAAGATAATCTAGGGCAAGTGTTGTGGCTCACACCTATAATCCCAGCACTTTGGGAGACAGAGGATGGGGGATTGGTTGAGGCCAAGCGTTCGAGACTAGCCTGAGCAACATAGTGAAACCCCTATCTCTACAAGAAAACAAAAAAAAATAAGCCAAGTGTGGTGGTGTGCACTTGTAGTCCTTGAAGAATTAAGCTGAGTCGTTAAAGTTCAGGAAGCTAAACCAGCAATATTGCTTAAGCCCAGATGTTTGAGGTTGCAGCGAGCTACCATCATACCACTGCACGCTAGCCAAGGTGACAGAGTGAGATGCTGTCTCATTTTTAAAGAAAAGCAAGCAGTGTAAACTGGTTCTTTGTACCCTCAATGAATCCCCAAAAATAAAAAAAAGGAAGGGGGGGTGGTGGTGCCTGTAGTCACCAGCCCCATATACCAAGGGTGGTGGGTTTGAACCTAGCCAAACTGCAACAAAAAAATAGTTGGGCGTTGTGGTGGGCATCTGTAGTCCCAGCTACTTGGGAGTCTGACGCAAAAGAATTGCTTTAGCCCAAGAGTTTGAGGTTGCTGTGAGCTGTGATGCCACAGCATTCTACCAAGAGCGACATGGTCAGACTCTGTCTCAAAAAGAAAAAAAAAAAAGCTAAAGTAGGGTTTCAGGACAACTGGGGAAACTTGCATATAAACTGAATGTAAGATACCACAGAATTATAGTTATGTGATAATGTCATTATAAAAGCATTCATTTCTTTTCTCAGGAGATGAATACTAAGATATTTAGGAGTGAAGTAATGACTTCACTCGCAACTTCCTTCAAATGACTGAGAAAAAAATGAAACCACCACTTGGGTGGCGCCTGTGGCTCAAAGGAGTAGGGCACAGGTCCCATATACTGGAGGTGGTGGGTTCAAACCCGGCCCTGGCCAAAAACTGCAAAAAAACAAAAAGAAAGAAACCACCAACAGTATGCGCACACTGAAGAATAAAGGGCAAAATGTTAATTGCTGAATCTAGGTGGTGGATGAATGACTGCTCACTGTGCCATTCTGTGTTTAAAATTTTTCCTAAGTTGTGAGAAAAAAGCGAAAGCCCATGGCTGGGTGAGGGACCTGTGTTAAGAACAGTGCCTGCCCTGCAGAAACGTGTAGAGTTACATAGTTCACTTTCCCCATCTATAGCCCCAAGGAGGGCAGCCTAGCCTCAGCTAAGCAACACCTGACCTTGCATTTTGGCCACTTACCAGCATCCCATTCTAGCAGACTGGGGTCTTCCCAGCTGCTCCCAGCTGCAGTGCGAATACAGCGTTTCAACTTCTCTGGCTTCCCCTTCTTCTTGTCTTCTCCCAGGGGCTCTGGCACCTGAGGAGGAAAGGGGAGGTGTGCAAACGACCAGGTGTTGGTGTCTCCCACTGTCCTTTGCCTCCGGGCCTCCTGGATGTGCTTTTGGGTTTAGGATACATGTGTCTGTCTCCTGTTCCCCAAGTCCTCCCACTACCTGGACAAAGATCTACATGTGTTCCTATGTGTAGAAGCTCATGGGGTCTTGCCTGACCTCCAAGCCCCTTCTGTCCCATCACTGCCATGCTCCCTGCTTACCTCAAGAGCCATGAGGCCAGGAGGTGGCTCAGGCCGAGGTGGCCGAGGCCGTGGACGCAGAGACAGGAGCTCAGGAATGCGCAGTGGGGGCAGTAGGCCCCGAACTACCTCCAATGGGAGGGGCAGGGGCTCAGGCTCAGGCAATGGCATGGCCAGGGCCAGTGGCAGGCTGGGCCCAATGACTGCAGGGCCTGCTGGGGTCCCTCCTGCGCCCACCGCCACTGCTGCACTAGCCTCCTCCAGCCCGGCCGCTGCTGCCACCACTGCCTCTTCCTTCTCTTTCAGGCCCAACCCTAGGCCCAGGCCCAGGTCTCGGGGTGCTGCTGGCTCTTCCTGTAGGTAAGAGGATAATGCAAGAGGCCAGTCACAGGCTCAGACTTTACTTTCATCCCCACCTAACAAAGCAAGGGCCTGGGATCCAGGGAGCAGGAAAGGGACACCTTGGCCAAGAAAGGAGTCTCTAGTCAGACACAGAGAAACACAGGCAAAAAGAGAGACAGACAGAAGGACACAGGACAAAAAACAGCAAGACAAAAACAAGACAAAGGAAAAATAAAGATACAGAGATGGAAATACACCAACAACATGTGTTTCTCTCTGTATTTTGTTCACAAAAGGAAAGAAAAACAGATTTGGCTACAGAAGGAAACAGGAAAAAAACAGATGCAGAAAGAGACAGAGACAGGATGAGCAAGTGAGAGGCAAAGAAATAAAATGCCAGTGGAGGGGCAGACTTAGACACAGCCCATGGGGCCGGGACTGTGGACCTTCCTGTCTACTGCACCTCTGACCATTAATTCCCTGTCCGTACTCACCAGAGGAGGTCTCAGAGCAGCCATGGAACCCAGGGGGGGCCCTGGGGTCCGAGCCATTGGTGGCAGCATCATGGGTGGTCCAGGGGGTCCAGGCAGAGGTGGGCCCACAAGGGCCTGGTGAGGGGGCCGCAGGGCCATAGGGCGAGGGCCGCCTGCTGCAGAAGAGAGAGCAGAATCTGTCAGGGTGTTAGTGGGGGTGTTAGAGGGCTTAGGTGGGAGTTTATGTGACAGGAATGATGAACCTGGCCCCCTCACCTGCTCTCTGTAGCACATGGGGGATGAAGGCTGGACGCAGCATAGGAGCCCTCTGGGGGTCCACGGCTGGGTGAGAGAAAGAAATGGGGGTGTGTGTCATGGGGCTGGGTGCACTTGGGGCAAGGTATGTGTGGGAGTACTCTCCGTATCTAAGAAATTCTGGAGAAGAGTCTGAGGAGCCTTCTGGGAGACATCTTTCCACTGGTTCATTCAGCAAAACGTTACCACTGAGGAACTCTTCTGGGCCCAGCCCTGTGGTGAGCAATGCTGGGGACATAGCAACAGACCAAGGGTTCTCAGGAAAAACCTGGTGCAGAGCAGGAGGGAATAGACTTCTCAAAAGAGAATGACAGACCAGAGTGATCAGAGCTGAAAAGGGTTAAAGCCCAGGCAGAGCAGTGCTAGGAAAGGGAAGTACAGGGAGCTGTCGGAACCCAGAGATGTGCTATGAACCAGGCAGGAGGACTAAGCCTTCCCGAAAAAAAGGGCCTGTAAGCTGAGACCCAAAAGGTAACGAAGAGTTAGTTAGGCAAAGGGTGAATGGAAATATTACTGGCAGGAAGAATCTAAGCAAAACCTTTTTCCCTTTCAGTTTAGTACAAGTGTAATACAGGAAGTAGGAGGGTTAGCATCAGGAAAGGGTTGAGATGTCAGCAGGCATTCAAGCACAGCTTTCTTGGCTGAGCTGTAGATGTCTTCCTCAGGTACTAGGGAGCCACAGCAGGTTGTGAAGCTGGGGGAGGGTGAGTTTGCATTTTGATCAAAACCATACTAAAGAGTAAGAGATGTTAAAACTTCTCAGATATCATTATATAAAAAGTATATCAAGATTTATGTAACATTAATTAACAAGTCTGTGAGTTTAATAGAAGTATCAGAATTTTATATCCAAATGAGAACACACATGCATTTCATACATATAAGAAAGTAACATCGTGAAAATTGACAGTGTAAACGTTACATGAAACAAAGGACGGAATGTATGGAGAATGGTCTGTGGAGAGGATAAGGCTGGAAGATTATAGTGGGGTAACAATGAGCAGGGAAGAAAAGGGATGTCAACAAAAGTACTGCTGGCATATTGCAGCAATGTCTCAGGCTCCTGGGGGAGGATGTGGGCATTTCTCTCTGCAAGGAGCAAGGTCATATAGGGTCTTGAGTGCCAGGTGAAGAGCTTGGTGCCTGTTTGGAAGGTCTGTCCATCCACCAACAGATACTATGTAATGCTTACTATGTGCCAGGTAAGAACTCTTCTGTCTTTCATGGAATTTATGTTTTTTGGGGGGCTTAGGGGGAGAGCAAAAGATGATAACCATACTAAATAAGTAAAAAGTTTGGAATTAGGACTGACAGGAGGGGGTTGGTTGCAATACTCCAGTTAAAGCCAAACTGACTTGAAATAACCAGGAAGTGAGGAACTACTGATTAGGTTTGTGCTTTAGCAAAATGACATCAGAGTAGGATGAAATGGAGAAGGTGAGGCAAAGCAGTGATTTAGGCAAGAGGCTTAAGTTGTTGAAACAAGAGTGCTTGGTTAAATGCAGAAGTTCCTAGCCCCAGACCTACCTGCTCGCCGCAGGAACATGGCTTCTCGAGCCTCTGGACTGTCCAAGTGACTGCGATCACCAGGGCCAAAGCCAACTGTTGGGAAGAGAGACAAAGATGGTAGGAGAAGAATCTTGGGCATCCCTTTTCACCAGCTTGCTTTATTTCCTGACCTCCTTGCCTTGCCACTTCTTACTTACCAGGGCCCACAAAAGGAGGGCCACCCACCATGGGAGAAACTACTGTGGCTGCAGCAGCTGCCCGGGCCTCCAGAGTCTGCTGGACCTGTTAGAGAAGAGGATAGGTGAAGGGCCTCAGTGCCCGCCATCTGCCATGTCTTGCTCACTTCAAGAGGCTAGGAGTTTTTATACTTTGTGCTGTGTGGGGCGTTGGCTGTCAAACTTTGAGTCTCAACTAAAATGCTACTTCTAAGGGAGGATTTGGGGATTACATTAGGTAAAGATCTCCTTAGCTTCTTTCAGCAGCAAATTCTCATGCCACCCTAATTCCCCACAGCACTTAGAGCTATTTGTAATTATGTCCATCTGTCCTCCCCATCTCCCATGATACTGCGCTGATCTAAGCCACCATCATCTCTTGCCTAGATTATTATTATACTAGCCTCTTCCTTGGTCTCCTTGATTCTACTCTTGCCCCTTATAGTATATTCACCAAATATAGCCAGAGGGACCTTGTTAACTTCTATGTTGGACCACATCATTCTTCTGCTCAAAATCCTCCAACAGTTTCCCCATCTCAGAGTAAAAGCCAGAGTCTTTATGGTGGCCCTACAAGATTTAGTCTCCATCATTTCTCTATCCTTATCTCTCCTACCTTCCTCTTTGCTTACTCCATTCCAGCCACCAATGTCCCCGCTGTTCCTTAAACATGAAAGGTATGTACTTGCCTCAGGGCCTTTGTACTGTCAGAGAAGTTCTTTGTTGGGAATGTTCTTCCCCCAGATATTTTCATGTCTTTGCTTAAATGTCATCTTCTCAGAAAGGCCTTTCCTGACCATCCCTTGATCTGTCTCTCCCTAATAAAACATAACTCTAAAAAGGCAGTGGTTCTTTCTGTTTTGTTTTGTTACATGCCTAATGCCTAGAATAAGTCTCTGGTGCATAGCAGACAGCCAGTAATTACATGTTGACAAAATGAACAAATTCAATTTCCCTATTTTCATTTTAATGGTGTTTCTCTCTTCCTTACCTCTCCTAGTCATATACAGGTGGCTATAAGCACTTGAAATGTGGAGAATGAGAAGCTATTTAATAAAATATATAAATTTCAAACAGATAGGGAACATTCTCCTTATTAAAGAAAGTTCTACTGTACAACATGCTCTGGAATATAAACTCCCAAAGGACAAAGATGTTGTCTGCCTGAGTCATTGGTGTGTCTTCAGTGCCTGGTACATAAAATATGTCATGCTAATTGGTTAACCAGCCAAAAGGTTAATAGCTCTCTGTATACAAGCACATACTGTATTCGAGGCATTGTGTCCCGACATAGTATATAGCTCAGCCATACCTGCTGGTATGTGTTGGTCGCGATAATAGGACGGATCACAGGAGCGGCTGGGACCTGCATCGCTTCAACCGTAGGGACCGTGGGCACCGTAGGCACAGCAGTTGGGATTCCGGTTACTGGAGCCCCCAGAACTTCCTGTTCAAACCTGGAGGATCAGGAGAGATACCACGGCTCAGGACCTTATACCAGTTCTGGAACGCTGAGTATATCGAGACAGCGCCTTCATCTCTGCCAATTCCTCTCCTATCCCCGCCCTCAGAATCCCCAAAGTTCCTCTTCCCCATGTTAGAGCTGTATCTCCGGCCTATCGAGGGCGGGAGGCTCTAGGATTCAGTGACTCTGAGACAGCTTTTATCACGCTTTGCAGATAGGGCCTTACAGGGCCATCTCCGCTTCCATTTCCTTCAAGCGTTCCTCGCCACTCTTGCCCGGGATGCCGGCACCAGGGCCCGGGACCACGGGTACTCCTGCACCCGGGAGTCCCGGGGCCGGCCCCGCCCCGGCCATCACTGCTGCCGTAGCTGTTGCCGCTACTATGGTATCAGCTTAGCTACCGCCGCCGACTCTGTCTACTCTCTGCCTTCGTCAGGGTGCGCGCCCACGAATGACGTAGGGCAAAAGCGACTGGCGCGGGTCCTGACGCCACATGCCTGGGGATGAGGACCAATGAGACTTGGCCACACCCTCGGGGAGAAATATTAGCCAATCAGAACATCAAAAATAAGAACTAAGGGAAGACCTTGCATCTATAAGAGCTCTGTGAAGCGGTTCGGCCACGCCTTCCTGGGGGGACACGGCTAATGAGAGCAAGGGAAAGTCTGTTGGTCCCATTCCTAATATGGAATCTGGACCTTTGAGAAGGCAGGAAAGTTCTGAGGCCCCGCCCACGCCACGCCACTGTCCGCGCCGGATGTTTTTAAGCAGGCGGAAGTCCGGGTCAACAGCAGGGTTGGGCGAGTCTGGAGGTCTGGAGGTCTTAGGGAAGAGGGGGTTGGAGGCCAGGAACACCTATTTCAAGGGTAGATAGACACACTCCCTGTAATTCCCAGAAAGACCCCAGACGTCATAGAGAAAGCTGAGAGGAAGCACCTGACCCAGGCTTCCTGAAGGGGTGACACATGAAGGCATTTGTTGAAGAAAATAGCAAAAGATGTTCTGCTCATTCCCAGGGCAAGAGACAATAGTCCAGTGCATCTATTCAGAGGGCATGTGTGTGGCTTGGACTGTGTTTCTTGGGAAATAGCTGACCCCTCCCTTTTTTGTAGCCCTCACATCTTTTTATTATGAATGTTTGAATAGTTCTCTCTCTTAAGACAGAGTCTCACTCCTTCGTCCCAGCTAGAGTGCCTCTTCATAGCTCACTGCAACCTCAAACTCTTGGGTTCAAGTGATCTTCCTGTCTCAGACTCCCGAGTACCTGGGAGTACACATAGACCCCGTGTCCAGTTACTTTTCTCTATTTGTGGTGTGTGGGGTCTGTTGCTCAGGCTGTCCTTAAACTCCGGACCTCAAATGATCCTCCCACCTTGGCCTCCCAAAGGATTACAGGCTTTGAGTTTCCTGGATGAATCACCTTGAGGGGGTCTACTGTGAATATTTTGAAATATCCACATTAGCATGAATAGTACCTCGGAATATTCTGCACTTCTGGTTTCATTTATCCTATTTCTTGCTGGAGTATGTTAAAGTAAATAAATGCTAGACATTTATTAGTTCACTCATGAATGCATTAGTATGTCTCTCTGTTAGAGACATACCATAATCACGCCATTATTAATACTATCAAGTTATTAGTATCATCTGACACTCAGAACATGTTCAATTTTCCCTGTCTCAAAAATGTCTTTATACAATAGTATTGTAAAATCAAGATCCAAGTGATCTTTTATTTGGTTGGTTCCCTCCCCCCTTCTTTCCTGTTAAAACTTTTGAGGATTACTAGTTAGGTATTTTAAATATTTCTCATTTGAAACTTATATGACATCTTCTCATCATTACATTGGGGTTTTGGTTGTTTTAAGGGGAGAAACCCAAGAAGAGCCAGTAACACAGATTTCCTCATTTGTCCTCCAAATGTATTGTCAAACATTGAAAAAAAATCTGTGATCCAATCAAGATCCTGCATTGCATTTTGTTGTTAGGTTTCTTTTAATGCCCCTATTAACCTTATGAAGAATGTTGGCCAGTTATTTTGTACAAGGTCCCACAACTTGTATTTCACCTATAACAGTTTAGGATAGATTCCTAAATGTGGGATTGTTTGGGTAAAGGGTATATGCACGTGTAGTTTTGCTGGAGATTGTCCCATAGGTAGTGTTTCATATTGTATGCCCACTGATATCAGAGTACCCATTTTCTCACAGCCTTGCCAGCAGAATGAGCTTCTAAAGTTTGGGGTTTCCTTTTTGCTAGTCTGATTGGTAGGAAATATATCAAAGTATGATTTTAATATACTTTCTCTTATTATTGACTTTGAGCATTTTTTCCTGAGAATTGCCCATTCATACATTTTGCTCATTTTTCTTTTTAGAATTATTTTATTGTTGGTGACACCCGTAGCTCAATCGGTAGGACACTGGCCACATATACTGAGGATGGCGGGTTTGAACCTTGCCTGGGCCAGCTAAACAACAATGACAACTACAACCCCCCAAAATAGCCAGGCATTGTGGCAGGCACCTGTAGTACCAGCTACTTGGGAGGCTGAGACAAGAGAATCACTTAAGCCCAAGAATTTGAGGTTGCTGTGACAAGATGACAGCTTGAGATTCTGTCTCAAAAAAATTTTTTTTGTAATTTTTTTTTTGAGACAGAGTCTCACTATGTCGCCCTTGGTAGAGTGCCATGGCATCACAACTCACAGCAATCTCAAACTCTTAGGCTTAAGTGATTCTCTTGCCTCAGCCTCCAAAGTAGCTGGTACTACAGGTGCCTGCCACAATGCCTGGCTATTTTTGTTGTGGTTGTTGCAGTTGTTTAGTTGACCTGGGCCGAGTTCGAACTTGCCACCCTCAGTGTATGTGGCTGGCACCGTAACCACTGTGCTATGGGATCCAAGCCTAAAAAAAATTTTTTTTGAGACAGAGTTTCACTTTGTCATGCTGAGCAGAGTGCATGGTATCATACGTCACAGCAACCTCAAACTCTTGAGCTTAATTGATCCTCTTGCCTTAGCCTCCCAAGTAGCTGGGACTACAGGCACCAACCACAACACCTAGCTAGTTGTTTTTTTTTTTTGTTGTTGTTGTTGTTGTTGTTGTTTTTAAGAGACAGGGGTCTCACTTTGCTGAGGCTGGTCTCAAACTCCTGAGCTCAGGCGATCCACCCACCTCAGCCTCCCAGAGTGCTAGGATTACAGGCATGAGCCACCTTGCCCAGCTTAAGTTTCTTTTCTTTTAAGGCAGGGTCTTTGTTGCCCTAAATTTCTTTCTTTCTTTCTTTCTTTTTTTTTTAAGACAGGGTCTTTGTTGCCCAGGCTAGAGTCGGAATTTTTCTTTCCGAGTCTGCTACTATATGGACACACACACACAATAAATACCCTTTTATGGTGTAAGTTCCAAATATTTTTGCTCAACTTGTCATTTCTTTTTATTTTGCTCATTTTCTTTTGCCATGCAAAAGTTAATTTTTACATAGTCAAATTTATCACTATTACCCCTTCTTGCATCTGGATTTTGGGTCATATTTATGAAAGTGTGCTCACTTTATAGTTTATAAAGAAATTCACTTTTGTGGAGCTCACATTGAGGGAGACAATAGAAGATAAATAAAGTAAAACAAACTGCATATTAGAAGATGTGCCAGAGAAAAACATTAAGCAAGGAAGGTGGATAAGGATGCCACACTCAGGCTTAGTAGAGAGGGGCTGGGGACTGTGATGAGGAGAGGGAGGGGGACACGAAGGATTGTGCATAGGGAAGCAAATGTGGAAAGACTGGGAAAGAAAATAGCCTGGATTAGGAGGAGAGTTGACTCTGGGGGCCAAGAGAAGTGTTGTAAGGAGGGAGATGGATAGCAAGGTCTGAGATTATGAAGATGTCAAATCTCCCTAATGTAGAATAAGCTTACTTCAACAGCAATGAAACTACCATCTGTGTTTATTTTTCTTGTGGAAACAGGTGAGTTAATTGTAATGTTCACTTCATTTGGGAGAGAAAATTAGCAAGAGACAGGGAAATTTGAAAAATAAGCAGGAGAGCAACCAACCATTTCAGATTCAAAGCCTTTATACTTAAAACACCTGGTGAATGGCATGCAGAGAGTTAAAAGACACAACGGGTCTGAAGAGAATCCAGATATAGCCCAATGAAACATGGAAATTTAGTGTATGAAAGAGTAGCATCTCAAACCAGTGGGCAAAACTTTATAAATTGAAGAATAATACATATAGGCGTTAAGAATACAGCTAGATTAGTTCTGATAAATCTCTACACCTAGGTACCCTCTACTGCTATCAACACACAAAATACATTCCCATGCCCTAGAAAGTGGCCTCATCTGGGAATTTTAATAAGCACTGTTGGGATATATGTAAAGTAAGACAAAATTGGATCAATTTGCTAGGATAAACCTCAAATGACTCAGATTTCAATGTATTAAAAACTAGAAGACAATCTCATCTTTTAACACTAGCTGCCTTTCTCCTTCCAAGACACCAACTTCCTCTATGGCTCTCACACCAGCACATTCCAACTTGGGGCCTTGGCATGTGCTATTGCTGCCACCTTCAAGCTCTTCTTCAGGCACCCTGGTGGCTCCTGCTCCCTGCCTTTGTGGGGTGTGACCTTTGCAGTATAGTCCTCTATTTAAATCAGACCCCTTATACCCTGCTTTTTTTTCCTCCATAGCTGTTACCATCTAACATATTTATTTTGTCAACTGTGTCTTCCTGTCAGAATGTCAACCCCTGAAGACAGGGACTTCTGTCTATTTTTGGTCAATGCTGAACCTCAGCACCTAGAGGAGTTGCTCAGTTACTTTGGGTTGAAGGTCAATGTGATGAAGAGAGTTTCAGGGGTGCCTGGAGGTGGTCCAGGGTACTCTTAGCTTTGGCAGAATATTAGACAGGGCTGCAGGTATGGGTTGGGGCTGAGGGCTGACAAATCCTGGCAGTGCTTTCTTCCAAATGTTGTACTGGGAGAGGTAAAGTGTCCAGGTGACCAAATGTGAAATTCTTGATTCCTGTTTGAGTCCCTCTTCATGTGCACAGCTTCTGCAGAGCCCCCTGGGCTTGAACCCAGCGTAGCTGCCACTGGGCTAGGGACAGGCCCTGGCAGAGCTCCCCAGAGAGGGCAACTTGGCCTGGCTGCTCCCACCTGGGGAAGGGGTGGCGTCAGAGGGAAGGCCTGGCCCTCCACACACCCACTAGCCCTCCCCCACACCACAGCCTGCTCCTTCTCACCAGCCCCCTACTTGAGTCCTGAATTTCCACCCAGCTGAGTTCTCCACCCTCATCGTGTCCCCCTCTCACCAGTCCCCCACAGCCTCCTGCAGCTCAGGGATTCGCTCCAGCATCTGTTTCAACAGGTTCTCCAGCTTCTTCAGAGCCTGCCCCAAATTCTCCTTCTGCTCCTTCTCCTGGGATGCCTGGCTCTGCAGCAGCTCTGAAGGTGAGAAACCCGGCAAGCAGCACTGAGGCCTCTGTCCTGCTGGTACCTTGCAGCCCATGTGTCACCAAGTTTCCACCTTGTCTTGACCTCAGCATCTCTCCCAAACCTGTCCCTACTCCCAGGTCGTCATCCTAAGGGCAACCCCACCATCCCTGAGACCACATTCTGGATGCCTTCCTCCCTCCCCCTAATAGCACATTCATCAGTCTCTCTGGCCCACCAACTCAGCTTCCCAACCCTCTCTACCTCCCCACTTCCCCACTGTCCTCCTCAGCCTGCCATCTAGGCTGTAGGCCTCAGTTTCCCACTCTGCTCCACCCTCTACATGGCAGTCAGCATGATCTTCCTGAAGCTTAAACCTGATCCTCTCCTTCCCCTGTTTAGAACCCTCCAAGCTCCTCAGCCTGGTATTTGAGTTTGCATTATATGGCATCTGCTCACCACTTTTGGGAAAAACTTGACCCATTCCCAGGGTGTACCTGAGATATCACCTTTCCTCCTGGAAGCCCTTCCTACTG
This sequence comes from Loris lydekkerianus, assembly GCA_963574355.1. NCBI lineage: Eukaryota > Metazoa > Chordata > Mammalia > Primates > Lorisidae > Loris > Loris lydekkerianus. The sequence goes on from CAUYPK010070521.1 coordinate 37,196, forward strand.
TTCCTCATGCCAAGGCTTTCTCCTCAGCTTGCTCCAGCCCTTCACTCTGGGACTATGACTGGGCCTATCCCTCTCCCTGTACTCAGACTAGGGCCAGCCCAGAGCAAGTGAAGAGTAGCAGTGTGGGCTGGGCACAGTGTCTCACACCTGTAATTCTAACACTCAGAGAGGCCGAGGAGTGGATTGCCTGAGCTCACGAGTTCAAGACCAGCCTGAGTGAGATGAGACTCGTCTCTAAAAAATAGCCAGGTGTTCCCAGAGTAATTTACCAATTCAATGCCATCCCTATTAAAATAACAACATCCTATTTTCAAGACTTGGAAAAAATGATTCTGCATTTTGAATGGAACCAGAAAAAACCCTGTATAGCTAAGGCAGTTCGTAGTAATAAAAACAAAGCTGGGGGTATCACCATACCAGATTTTAGGCTGTATTACAAGGCCATAGTGGTCAAGACAGCATGGTACTGGTATAAAAAGAGAGATATAGACATTTGGAATCGAACAGAAAACCAGGAAATGAAACCAGCAACTTACAGCCACCTAATCTCCGATAAACCTAACAAGAACGTCCACTGGGGGAAAGACTCCCTATTCAATAAATGGTGCTGGGAGAATTTAATTTTAATATCACATGTATCCAGATTAAGTAGAATGATTTTGAAGTATTTCCTCTTTTTCTATTGTCTATAAGATTTAACATGATCTATTTTTTGAAATTATCTTTTATCTTTATAAATATTATTTGTCTATTCTTTGATACTTTGGGGAAAAAAAATAATAGTAGTTAATTGATGACTCCATACAGAACCTCAGAGTCAAAGCATTCTATAATAGACATACTCTTATTTGACAATGTGAATGTTACTTTCTTTGCATTACTATTATTATTATTGCTTAATACTTCATTGCAGCAATTGTCTGATTTCTTTTCTGAATGTATTTGTCTTCGTTTGTTCTTTGCGAGGTTTTTGTTTCTGGTCCCAATCTTAAACATTGTTATTGTTGTTAAATTTCAAGCCTTTTTAATTTTGTGAAGGCAAAAAGTGGAAGCTTAATGAACACATGTGAAAAAAAAAATTGTAGTTATACGTTGGTTTCTCATTCCTGTACATGGCCAGGCACCAGATCCTAAGGTCATTGGTGCTAGCTAGAGGCCCTAGATATAAGATGAGGTAGGCCACCACTGGGAGGTGTTTCCTAAACCGTGGTCTGGGAGCATTTCCAAGGGCACTTGTTACAAATGCAGATTGGAGGGCTCATGTGCACTTTCCCCTTCGCATCCCAGAGCTATCTAAGAATCACCAGAGTTTTGAGAGCTCTGCCCTGCAACTTTCTATAGGTAGAAGCTTCAAACAATAGTCAACAATTCAGATGCCACAAAGTTCACCCTCTTTAAGTGTATCATTCAGTAGTTTTTAGTATATTCTTAAGGTTGTGCAATGATCATCATTACCTAATGCCAAACATTTTTATCACCCCCCAAAGAAACCCCATACCTGGGAGGTGCCTGTGGCTTAAAGGGGTAGGGCGCCTGCCCTGTATACTGGAGGTGGTGGGTTCAAACTTGACCCTGGCCAAAAACTGCAAAAAAAAAAAAAGAAACCCCATACCCATGAGCATTCCTTCCTTCTCCTCCCAGCCACTGATAACCACTTATCTACTTTCTGTCTTTATTGATTTGCCTATCCTGGGTATTTTATATAAAGGGAATTGTGCAAGGGTGACCTTTGCGACTGGTTTCTTTCATAGTGTAATGTTTTCAAGTTTCATCTATGTTGTAGCATATATCAGTACTTTAATCACTTTTAATGTCTGAGTAGTGTTCTGTTGTAATGGATGTAACACATTTATCCATCAGTTGGTGGCCATTTGAGTTGTGTCTACTTTACGAATAGTGCTGCTGTGAATACTCACATCCAGGTTTACGTGTGGGCTCTTCTCTTTTTTAATTCTACTGGATAGATACCTGGGAGTGTCATTTCTGGGTCATGTGGCAATTATGTATTTAACTTTTTGAGACACTGCCAAGTTGTTTTCCAAAGTGACTGTACCGTCTTTTATTCTCACCCACAATGGGTTAGGGTTGCAATTTTTCCACATCCTCATCAATACCTGTTATTGTCTTTTTGATTATAGCCATTCTAGTTAAGTGTGAAGCGGTGTCTTGTTGTGGTTTTGATTTGCATTTCCTGATGGCTAAGAATGTTAAGCCTATTTTCCTGTGGGCCATGTGTGTATTTTTCTTGGACAAATGTTTATTCAAATCTTTTGTCGGGCGGTGCCTGTGGCTCAAAGGAGTAGGGCACCAGCCCCATATGCCAGAGGTGGTGGGTTCAAACCCAGGCCCAGCCAAAAACTGCAAAAAAAAAAAAAAAATCTTTTGTCCATTTTTTAAGTTGGGTTGTCCTTTTACTGAGTTGGAATAGTTCTTTGTTTTGTATATGTTCTATATATGAGATATATGATTTGCAATATTTTCTGTGGTACCAGAAAATGGTCTTTTTACTTTCTTGATGGTATCTTTTTTCAGCACAAAAGTTTTTAATTTTCATGAAGTCCAGTTTAAGGATCATAAGTATGAGGATTTTGTTTCTCAACTTTTAAATCAATTCCATTGATCTTATGTGTTATGCCAGATGTTATGTGATGTTACATGTTATTCCCTTATGCCAGTACCACACTGCCTGGATTACTGTTGCATTGTGGTAGGTTTTGAAATTGGAAGTGTTCGAGCCCTCCAACTTTGTGCTTTTTCAGGATTATATATTGGCTATTCTGGGTGTCTTGTATTTCCAACATGTATTTTAAGATCAACTTTTCAATTTTTGCAAAACATGGAAGATGGGGTTTTGATAGGGATTGTGCTGAATTTGTAGATCAATTTGGAGAGTTTTGCCATCTTAATACATTATTTTCCAATGCATGGACAAGGGATAGCTTTCCATTTATTTAGGCTTTCTTTAATTTCTTTTAACTGTGTTTTTTAGATTTCAGTGTACAAATCTTGGACTTCCTTTGTTAAAACTTTTGCCTAAGCATTTTATTCTTTTTGACTCCATTTAAAATGATTTTTTTCCTAATTTCATTTTCAGATTGTTAATTGATAAATTTTATTTTTATATGTTGATCTCGTATTCTGCAGCCTTGCTGAATCAATCCTTCCCTCCCTCCCTCCTTCCCTCCTTTCCTCCCTCTTCCTTTTTTTTTTTTGTGTGTGTGTGTGTGGATGCCTTAGGATTTTCTGTGTGCAACATAGTATTGTTTGCTAATAGAAATAGTTTTAATTCTTCCTTTCCAGTCTAGAGTTCTTTAACCTCCTTTTCTTGCCTAACTGCCTTGCCTGTAGCCTCTAGTAAAATGTTGAAAGTAAGTTGAAGAGGGCAGGCATCCTTATTCCTCCTATTAGGGACAAAGAGGCAATCTTTTACCATTAAGAATGATTTTTAACTGTGGGGTTTTACTAGCTGTCCTTTATCAGATTGCTGAAGTTCCCTTCTATTCTGAGGTTGTTGAGTGTTTTTATCATGAAAATGTGTTGGGTTTTGCCACCAATTTTTCTATCAATTGGGATAATCATATATATGTATTTTAATCTTTTATTGATATCGTATATTACTTTTTAAAAAAACATGTTAAATCAACCTTGTATTTCTGGGATAAATCCCACTTGGTCTTGGTTTATAATCATTTTTATCCTTTAATTTTTTGGGCAGAATTTACCACTGAAGGCTTCTGGGCCCAGGCTTATCTTTGTGGGAAGTCTTCATTGCTAACTCAATCTCTTTAGATTTTTCCATTTCTTTTAGAATCAGTTTTAGTAATTGGTATCTCTCTATGACTTTGTTCATTTAATCTATGTTACTGTTTAATAATTCAGTGTTCTCTTACCATCCCTTTTATTTCTGTGAGGCCAGTAGTGATGTCTCCTTTCTTCCCTAGTTTTACTAATTTGAGTCTTCCCTCTTTTTGGTCGATCTAGCTTGTAGTCTAGTGTGTAAATTTGTTTATCTCTTCAAAGAACAAGCATTTATTTGAGTGATTTTTTTTAAAAACTGTTTTTCTATTCTATTTCATTTATTTCCACTCTAATCTTTCATTCTGTTTACACAGGGTTTAATTTGTCCTTATTTTTCTAGGTTCTTTTCTAGGTTCTATTTCTAGGTGGAAAATAGGCTATTGATTTTTTTTCCCTCTTTTTAAAATATAAGTGATTACATGTATAAATTTCTAAGCGTCTCTTTAGGCACATCCCATATATTTGGTGTGCTGTGTTTTCATTTTCATTCATCTTAGTTTGTATTTATTTATTATTTGTTTATTTTTTGAGACAGAGTCTCAAGCTGTTGCTCTGGGTAGAGTGCTGTGGTGTCATAGCTCACAGCAACCTCCAACTCTGGGGCTAAAGCGATCCTCTTGCCTCAGTTTTTCTATTTTTGTAGAGATGGGGCCTTGCTTTTGCTCAGGCTGGTCTAGAACTCATGAGCTCAGGCAATCCACCGGCTTTGGCCTCCCAAAGTGCTAGGATTACAGGTGTGAGCCGCTATGCCCACTTAACGTAGTTTGTAATGACTTATTTCTTTTTTTACCTATTAATGATTTTGGAATGTGTTGTTTAATATCTATGTATCTGTGAATTTCTTAAGTTCCTTTCTGTTTTTGGTTTTTAATTTCATTCCCATTATGGTCATAGGACATTATGTAGTTTCAGTTATTTTAAGTTTATTGAGGCTTGTTTTAATACTCGCCGTATGGTCTATCCTTGAGAATGTTTTATTTGCTTTGAAAAGAATGTGTATTCTGCTGTTTCCAGGTATTACATTTGGTAGATATTTAAGTCTACTTAGTAGATAGTGATGTTCAGATTTTTTTCCTTTTCTGCTTTATTCTTTCTATATTGAAGATGGGGAAATCTCTGTTGAAATTTCTGACTATTATTGTTGACTTACTTCTTTCTCCCTTCTGTCCTGGCAGTTTTTCCTCACGTGCTTTAGAGATCTGTTTTTGGGTACATGTATGTTTATTATTGTTAATTCTTCCAGATTAGCACTTTACCATTATAAAGTGACCTTCTTTGTCTCCTAGTAACTATTTTTGTCTTAAGTCTCTTTTGCCTATTACGTAACTACTTACCTTTCCCTGAGTACTGTCTGTGTAGTATGTAATTTTATTTTCTTGTAATTTCAATCTGTTTATGTCTTTGAATTCTTGTAGATAACATATAGTTGTATTAGGAATTTTATCCATCTTCCTAATCCCTATCTTTTTTTTTTTTTTTTGCAGTTTTTGGCCAGGGCTGGGTTTGAACCTACCACCTCTGGTATATGGGGCCCACGCCCTACTCCTTTGAGCCACAGGCACCACCCTCGGCTATTTTTTTTTGTTTCAGTTTGGCCAAGGCTGGATTCAAACCTGCCACCCTCAGTATATGGGGCCGGTGCCCTACCCACTGAGCCACAGGCGCCACCCCATGACTTGCTTTTCTTTTGCTGCTTTTAAGACTCTTAAGCTTTGGCTTTCAACAGTCTTACTATATTTAGGTATGAGTCTCTGAGTTTATCCTACTAAAAATTTATTGCGCTTACGTAAAGATTCGTGTTTTTCATCAAATTTGGAGAGTTTTTGCTCATTATTTCTTCAAGTATTCTTCCTCCTCCTTTGTTGTCTCATCAGTGTGTGTGCAATGTGTGTGTTAGGACACTCGGTGGCGTCCCCTCAGTCTCTGAGGCTCTGTTTATTTTTTAAACTCTTCTTCTGCTCTTTTCCTCAAGCTTAGTCATCACAATTGACATGTCTTAAAACTCACTGCCTTTTTTTTTCTGCCAGTTCATGCCATAGCTTGCTGTTTCTTAAATTTTTTGTTAAAAATTGGACATTTTAAATGTCGTGGCAACATCTGACCTTTAAATACCCACTCCTCATGGTTTTTGTTGTTCCTCTTTGTTACCATTCTGTTTTTTGTTCTATGAGTTTCCTGTCCTACTTGCTTCTGTAAAGTTTGTATTCTTTATTATTTGTAGCAACTGAAGTATCCGATAATTTAGCTTAGTAGTCAGCTAATGATTTGACAGAGATTTTCTTTTTTTTTCTTTCTTTCTTTGTTATTTTTTTCTTTCTTTCTTTCTTTTTTTTTTTTTGAGACAGAGTTTCACTATATAGCCCTCAGTAGAGTGCTGTGGCGTCACAGCTCACAGCAACCTCCAGCTCTTGGGCTTAGGGGATTCTCTTGCCTCAGCCTCCCAAGTAGCTGGGACTACAGGTGCCTGCCAGAATGCCTAGCTGTTTTTTTGTTGCAGTTCGGTTAGGTCAGGGCTGGGTTTGAACCCACCACCTTTGGTATATGGGGCCGGTGCTCTACTCACTGAGCCACAGTTGCCACCCTTGACAGAGATTTTCTTAAATCTTTTGAACCAGTAAGTCTCCCAGTGTTTGCTGATACCTCCGGGTGTGTGTTGCCTGGCAAGTCATAGCTCTGTCCTAGCCTTCACTTCCTGCTTGTGGAGAGTTTCAAAATTAGTTCAAGGTGGGAGAGTTGCCTCTTTTAAGTTCTTTCCTGAACATACTCACAGCTCTTGTGCTCTTAAGCTTGTAGAGTCCCAGGGGGATTCTTATCAAAGCCTCTTAGGGACATCTTCCCCAATTTTTCCTTTTAAAGTTTTTAGTTAGCCTCTTGTTTGCCCTACCTGGTATTACTGCCTCTGGCAGCTATGTCATTAAAATTCACCAGTTGTCACTCCCTGCTTTCCATAAATACCCTGTCTGGCTATGGGGCTGTTTGTGTAGAGCTGAGTCAAGTTAAATAAAGATAAGACCCGAGACTGTAGCATTCATGCAAGCCACAAGACAGGTCAGACTTTTCAGGAGCTCTGAACCTGTTTTGTCCTCTCCAAGTGCCTCCTGGGCTATTTTTCAAGGCTATTGTAAATGTAATGCTGACTGTGGGTTTCCAAGGCTACCCCAGAGCTAGAGGGGAGGATGGGATTAAGCAAGTGAAAATGTCTCAAAGTTGGCTGTTTTTTGCCAAGATTTAGGCATTGTTCCTGAATAAATAAATGCTTCTTTGAATTTTTGCAAATCTTTATTTAATTTTCAGAATTCTGAAAAAGTTAATTTTGAAGCTTATGGTCATTGTTTTCCTTGCTTTTATGAATGGGTGGAAGTGCTTCCAGTTAATATTAACTTTGTAAACTTTATTGTGGACATTTTCCAACTTATACGAAAGAATAGTATTGTTATGACCTCCCCATGTGCCCTCACCTAGCTTCAATATTACTTACCTATATTTGCCAACCTTTCCTTAGCTGTCTACCCACTATTCAATATTTTATTTTTTCCTGGAATATCCCAGATATTATGCCTTACCTATGTTATCTGTCACGTTTGTTATAAACTGTTAGGTTGGCCAAACTAACCCCATCTTGACAAGCCATTCTGTGAGACTGTTACAGGTGGATGTAACTCAGATAAGAGAGACACGCTGTAAGCTCATCCTTGCACCTGCCCAATTACAGACCACCCCAATTACAGACCCACGTGAGAGAAATATGCTGACACTTTGATAAGAAGAACCTGCCAGGAGAGTCCCCATAGTGAGATAACATCTTCGATGTCCAGATGAGAACAACAGTTTAGTGGTCCTTGATGGAAACCAGCTTCCCTTCCACTGTCTATATAAGACCTCCTATTAGACTGTCAGCCTCCTGTCCTAACCACTCCCCATTCCAACATCCTTTAGATCTAGCCCACTTGCACTGAAGTGTCAAAATAAAATGGCACTTTTGAGTGTTCTGATCCCCTTTTCTAGTTTTTACCTATCCTAAACAACACTAATATGAATAATGATGTTTTGCTGAAACTTTATTATTGCTCCAAAGGAAAATATGACAGCAAATGCTACGGCTCAGGTGCTTCTGAACAGGTGTCCCTGTGCTGCCACATGCCTTGAGATTCCTCAGTTCTTCTACCAGTTTCCTCTGGCTGAACTACTATAAAACTTGTGGTTGAACAGCTCACTGCTATATCCTGTGGCCTTCACGTGATAAGAATGTGTCATTTATTTAGTTAATTCCCCAATTCTTTCTTTGACACACAATCTTCTATAAATTGAAATTGAGGTTATTTAGATACTTACTAATTAATTTTTGGAGATCGTTCACTCTGTAGCCCAGGCTAGAGTACAGTGGAGCAATTGTAGCGTATTGTAGCCTTAAACTTCTGGGTTCAAGCTGTCCTCCTGCCTTATCCTCCCAAGGAGCTAGTACTCTAAGTTCATATCTCCATGTTCAGCTGATGTTTTATACTTTTTGTAGAGGTGGAGTCTGGCTGTATTGACCAGGCTGGTCTCAAAACCCTGACCTTAAGCAATCCCCCAACCTTGGCCTCCCAAAGTACTGGGATTACAGGTGTGGGCTACCACACCTAGCCTTTCATTTATTTTTAATCGTCAGAAATGAAAACAAAATTTTTGAAAATCTTCTTATAGCTTTTTAGACCCTATAAGGTTGACATAGAATAAAACATTTAAATAATTCCTAGTTTTTGATGAAGGTACATGAGTTACTGTGTATATTAATTGGTATAACCTTTTGGGAGGGTCATTTCGTGATGACTATCAAAAATTTTAATGTAGGAATTCTTCTAAGAATGATCCTGTAAATCCTGTGTGAAGTTCTGAGAATGTAACACAAGTGCGTTCATTGAAAAGTGCTTCTGGAAATAACCTAAATGCCTATCAATGGCTGTTCAATGGAAACATGTTTAAGATACACTATTAATGATAAAAATTTATGGAATAGTCAGATATACTGTTAACGGAAAAAGTTAAGTTGCACAACAGTATTTATATCTTGATCTCATTTGTATGTGAACAATTAGATTGCCTAATATCAATTTGGAATTGGGTTAGGCTACTGGTAAAAGAGTAGAAATAAAAGTAGCTTAATCAGGATGGGAGTTTAGTTTTCTCTCTAAAAAACTAGAGAGGACTGGAGGCTGGCAGTCTAGGGCTGCCATGTTGGAGTTCTGGTGTCACTGGGGACCCTGGCTTCTGTTTTATTTTTTAACATTTTTTTTCTTTTTTTGCAGTTTTTGGCCGGGGCTGGGTTCGAACCCGCCACCTCCGGTATATGGGGCTGGCGCCCTACACCTTGGAGCCACATGTGTTGTCCTTTTTTTTTTTTTTCTTTTTTTTTTTTAGAGAGAGAGTTGCACTTTATAGCCCTGGGTAGAGTGCTGTGGCGTTACAGCTCACAGCAACCTTCAACTCCTGGGCTTAGGCGATTCTCTTGCCTCAGCCTCCCAAGTAGCTGGGACCACAGGCGCCTGTTACGTCCCGGCTTCTGTCTTTCATTCTGTGATACTCAGTGGTGAATTTTATTCTCAAGGTTACCTCCTCGTCTGAGATATCCATACTAGTGTTTGGGTGCTTAGTGTAGTTGGGAAGAATAAAGAAAGACAAAAAGGCCTATGTAACACCTCTTCCAGCTAATTCAGTCCCTTTCGGTGGCCTTCCTATAAATCCAACACAAACACCCATTCTCTTTGTTTCTGTGCATACAGACTGATGGACCAGCGTGTGTAAAGGAACTGTAGCCCCAAAGAATCCTAGTAGTAAAGCTATAAACAGTTTGGTGTGTTCAGTCCCCAAATGGCTGTGACACGTGCTATTTCCTTCCTAGATTATGTCTTAACATCTCCCTAGACTGATGGCTTCTAGAAGAAAGAATCCATGGGGTCTCTATTCCTTAATTGTCTTTTTGTTCCCAGCATTGTATCTCCTCGACTAGTACTTAGTCACATGATCACACTTAGCTGCCCACACGGTGGAGAACCAGTCTTTTATTCTGGGTGGCAGTCAGGGCCCTGTTGCTCAGGAGGAAAGGTGGAGTGGATGTGGGGGGTGGTTGTAGCAGTGTCTGTCATTATATAAATATGCTCGTGTGTGGGAGCACAGAATGTTTCTGTAAGAATGTTAACCAGTGGGCATTCCAGTGGGGCGGGTGGGACAAGGGATTAGGAGTCAGATCATCCCTTCTGCTTTTATTTTACAACCCTATCTGTTGCTTGTTTTCCACGAGCATGCTGTACTTTTCTAGTAAACAAACTAACCAAAAACCTGTGGTTTATTAAGAAAAGCATCAAGGTCTAACAGTGTCTCTTACATTCAGTAAGTAGGCCATGGTTTAACTGCTAATATTTTTCTTACTGGTAGTAAAGTACTAAGTCTTTTAAGAATCTATTTGGGAGATGGTGCCTGTGGCTCAAAGGAGTAGGGCGCCAGCCCCATATACCAGAGGTGGCGGGTTCAAACTCAGCCTTGCCAAAAACTGCAAAAAAAAAAAAGAATTCATTCTGAATGAATCAGAATTATTTACGTTTAGAAATAATTCTCCTATAAGGATGCATTTTGCAATTTTTCTCGTGATCATAATATTGTCTGATTTTTTTGCTTTTATGAGATAAAATTGGTTTATGAAATACATCCTCAATTCTCAAGGTTCCCAGCTGCAGTCATTATTAAGTACTTTTAACTAATGACAGGCCTGGGTGTCACTGAGAAATTACTCCTTTTTAAGCTGTACTCACAGTTGGAAGTCGTGAAAAAAATTTAAAACATTAAAATGTGTATTTCGTATTTGTGGTATATTTATATCTTCATAAATATTTATGTGTATACAGAGTGACGAACTAATCATCTGACAAAGCTATAACATTTTATCGACTTAATGAGGGCTTTTGGAATTTATATGTAACATTTTTGCGGGGGAGGGTTTTCTCATTCAAGTAATATGTTTGTATATTTTTAATAGATCTGTCATTTCTTATGGCCCCATACTGAGCACAAACTATAAATATGCTTTTCAAGTTACCATTTTGGAAAGGCAGGCTTTTGTATCTCCCTACCTGGCTTTTTAAAAACAAACTACTTTAAATTGTTCATTCAGTGGTAATTTGAATATGGATCCTCCTCAAATGAATCAAAAACGACTGTTTATCTGTGTGGTCCTCACTTAGTGTTTGTGGGGCAGATCTGAGCCCAGGGTACTCAGTTGTTTTGTTACAGATAAAATCAATTGATCTTTTATTTGATAGGAAGTTAATACCTGTCATAAACAGCTTCTTAGTCAAAGTTAAATGAAGCCTTCGGGCCTGGGGAATCCCAGCCTCTCAGTACGTTTCACAGTCATTTGTGTGACCAGCTGCATGTGAGGGCACAAATCCTGTCTTTCCTGGTGTATGTGTGACATTTGCTTTAGATTCTTGGTCACGTTATTTTTGAGCTGGAAGGAACCACATCGAGCCTTTATTAGCAGTTCTTAACCCTCCCCCCCCCCCTTTTTTTTGAGTCATAGACTTATTTTGGGTAGGTGTGGACTCTCCATAGCAAAGTGACTAAGTGCCTATGTGCAAAACTTTGCACATGTATTTAGAGGCTTCTGAATCATTTTAACCCATTTATGCAGAAGTCTTCTCATTTTATACATGTATAAGCCAGAGGATAGAGAGATTTCTGATTTCCTTAGGTGGTGGAGCTACCTTAATCTTAATCTAGTGCTTTACTATACATTTTCAAGATTCTAGCAGTGACTTAGAAGTCTCTAAAATGCCATGCGCTGTGGCCAACATCATATTGAATACTCTACCCATGAATGTATATTCTAGCAAAAGACCTTGGTCAATGAGGAAGATTCAGACTAAAAAACTGAATCAGTGAAGATTCCCCCAATCCTTGGTACAGATTAAAGCCTTGTGATGGGGGCATCCGTGTAATATAAAAAATATTAAACAGACAGGGACCAAACCATTGATGTTTGTATCCCCGTGACGGGTAAGACTGAAACTGCAAAAGCAGGCAACCTAAGGCAGGGGCTATGTTTATCCACCATACAAAAAACAAAAGAGGGAATTGTTGGGCCCTGCCATGTGCCTGAGGCCTAGTGCAACTTCCGGAGCCTGAGTAGAAGTAGATCCATCGAGCTACTTCC
>CAUYPK010070523.1:0-19388 GCA_963574355.1 Loris lydekkerianus
CCTCATGCAAATAGCTTGGTGGCAGGGCTGTTCCTTATTTGGGTTTCTGCTCAAACATTTTCTTTCTTATAAGAAACAGTCTTTATGTCTCAACACAATAACTGTGAAGTTGCCAGGAAGGCTATGTTAACCAGTGTGATATAAATGTGTCAACTGGTCTGTGAAACTAGTGTATGATGCCCCATGATCATACCAATGTACATAGCTATGATTTAATAAAAAAAAAAAAAAAGAAAGAAACAGTCTTTGGATTCCCTGATTTGATCTTTCCTCTTTCCTCACTTCTGTCTTTTATTTTTCTTTTTTTTTTTTTCTCCACGTCCATTAGCCTCTGCTATATTATATGCTTGCATTTTTATTGTTTCTAATCCTCAGTATAATAAAGCTACAGGACAGCAAGAAATTGGTCTGTTTTGTTTCCTGCTTATCATAGATGTCTAGAATGGTGCTGGCACATAAAGGCAAGTGGATTACCCAGGGGGTCCCAAAAGTCACCAGACATAGGGAGAATGGGAAACTGTAGCTAAATGGACCTTTATTTACAGAATATTCCCTACATGTTGGCCCCTTCTTTGTAAAATTGAATAAATGAGGGTCTTTGTTTTCCAATTTCAAGTTCAAATACTGGCCGTGGCATTGATAAAGCATGCTATCATAGGCACTGCTGCCTCAAGCCTCAATTTCCACGCATCATTTAAGATGCCCATTCACAGGACTACTGTAAAGGTTAAAAAACATATTTTACATAAAGCTCTTTTACAATGTATGGAATATTTGAACACTCCGTTTAAACTATTATCTATCTGCCTATCTTATCTCTCTATTCAGTTATCCATCTAACTACACACTTACCCTCATATTCTCTCCCACAACTGTCTCGCTTATTCTGACAATTCAAAAATTAGTTAAATTAACCCCAGGCCTTTGATCTTGCAGTTCTTGAGATGTGTGTATCATGTCAGTATACAGAAGTTCTGAAAGTAATTCTCTCAAGAAAATCTGCTATATGCAATGGAAAAAAAACCCTGATATTGAAAAACTATCTGGGAGTACATAATATATAGTATTTTACTATCATTAAATTATGTTAGATTATGCTTTCACCTAGTAGGTCTATTTTACTGCATTTATATTTTCTTCTATATCAGCAATGATTACAGAAATTTAATTCATGGAAATATGTTCATCTTAATTTCCTTATAAAATTATTCATGCAACTGGAGAGGTTGAATTTCAGTAGGATCAATAATTAAAATCACAGTTTTAACAAATTTAGTTAAAAGATTTTGGTCATTAGAGACTAGAAGTAATCAGTGAGAAAGGTATTTCTTCATCTCTTTCAGCCTTTTCTTTTTCTTCAGGTGTTCTAGGGATTTTTGCCTTATTTGAGACATTATTGTAAATAGAGCTTTGTAGTTCAACTTACTGGTTATATGCAGGCAAACATCTGGCTACTTAATAATTAATATTTTACTCTTATTACTAGAGTTTGGGGAAAGAAGCATGCCTCTCTTTTTGTGTACCTAACAATTAAAGATTAAGCATAAAAAATGTGACAAATATTTTATACATGAACTCGTCCTTTAGAAGAGAATTCAAAATCAATTGCAGCATTGTTTGAAACAGTGAAAAAGAAAAAGAGGATTCAATTCGTACGGAGAGTGGTTTTTAAAAGAAGAGAATGGCATATGTAATTTTGTAAATTAAAACACAGATTTACCTAGAAGAATGTATTTGAAATAGTTAAGCTTGATTTTTACACTGGGATGCAAGTTATGAAGTAATTTCATGTTCTACATATTTCAACTTGATAAGAGTTTGGTTATCCTATAATAATAAATCAACACGGATCGAAAGTCTGTGATATAGCTAGATAAACATAAAGGGGAAATCATATCTGCATTAAATAAATTTTCCTCTAATTTATGAGTCAGAAGAGCTTACATATTCAATTCTGTGCTTCCAGCAGGAATGTAGTTTGTAATTCACATGAACAGTACTTGGGGCAGCTATTTAACCTTTCCAAGCCTGTTTCCTCACTTGTAAAATGAAGATAATAAGAGTAACTACCTCAAAGATAGTGAAACTGAATAGGAGAATTACTACTCACACTAAATGCCATGTCAAAGAAAACTAGCAGCCTGACTTTTAAATCAGAACAAGAGAGCCCTTTCAGAAGACTAGGGAACACAGAAGAAATACCGATTCTTTGCAGATGTAGCTTTTGTCTCTCGGACTTCATCCCCTTTCATATATTCAAATAGAAATTATTATTCTATAGCAGCTTCTATGAAGCTATTTTCTTTAGCATACTGGAAAGAATATTTTCTCTTCATAGACAAATGTGTCCATTTTTCCAGCAAGAATCTCAGAAAGGTTAAAGGCTGTATAGCTCCAGACAAACTCATTCCACAAGGACGTGCCCTCCCCAGTGTGTAACAGAGAGATGTGTGCCTAAGGTCGGGTCACAGCGAAGACAGAAATTGAGGTGAGTCCCTAATGCAGGTGACTCAGTTCTCCCCAGGTTTTGTGTTTAGGCGACTAAAGAATAACAGTCTTACTAAAACAAGTGTCTTTATATCACTGGCTCATTGCTTCCTATTTGAGTAAAAGCAGGGCCTTAGTTTCTCTCCTTCCTAAAGTGTCCTTCATGAAAGTCTCTGGGGTTTTAGAAGCAACCTCAAGAGCCATACAGAAAAGATCTCTTTCCCTAAATATTAAACTTAAGCTGCCTAAAGATCCTAATGGTTTGCAAACTGCTAGTTTCTTAAAAGTTGCTCACTTCTCAAAACTGCCCTCTTAATTTCAGGTCCTTGCCTCTCTCCGTGTGGGTCAATCGAGTTCCTATCTAGGTCATGGAGACCATACTACCTTCTTCCCTCATCAACTTCCCAACTCTTCTTACAGGGCCTTCTGAACTTCTTTCCCATGTGGGAGGGACAAATCCTATGAATTCAATAGATAAAACCCAATTCTGAAGATGTAACATTGATCAGGGAAGCTGAATCTCTAGAGTTATGAGAAAGGAAAGAGAAATGGTATTTCTGAGGGTCGGTCCTATGTTTTATCTTGTTTCGTCTTCCCGATAGCCCTGTGAATTAGCTAATTGTCCTGGATCGTGCGTGTTGGATACATTCTCCATTCATTCCCATTCTTTCTGGATGTTCCTCTTTATGGTGAGAGATAGAAATACCTCTTAGAATAATATTTCCCAGATGATGACTTTTTTGCTGCCAGGTTTTGGATGTAGCTAAAATTGTGCCATTGAGATTTACTTGGGTAGCTTTGTAAGGTGAAAGGATGCAGAGATATTGTTTTCTCATTCAGGGGTGGCAGCTGAGAAGTAGACTTCTGCTGACTTGGGCTGTGCTGGGGCTACACTCAGTCCTCCACCACGTGGCTCCCAGCTTTTGGCCTGTGGGAAGCTGGGAAGTTGGCGGCTGTGTCAGAAGGCTTTTTCACCACTGAGTGCTAACAGTAATTTTCTGTTCTCTCACAATGGTAGGGGCCTGACTTTAAATCTGATAGAAGCCCTGTGCTTCCTTTGATCCAGCCCTTTGAGCTCATTTGTTAACATCGAGTTCCTTGTGATAAATCTCTTCCAATATGGAAATACACAAGTTTCTGTTTGCTGCTATTTGACTCTCAAAGACATTACTTTTTTTTTTTTTTTTTGGTTTCAGTCTGGCCACAATTCAATGTCCCTACTTCGTCATCTTGTGGTTTTGGTCTTCTCAGGAACACTAGAAGGGAAAGACTGCTGTGGGGCAGCACATGTGGAAGTTTCTGTGGAGCTTGGGAGGAAGCAGGCATCATTGAATTCACAGTCACCGCATAAAAGTCACGTGGCCACATCTAGTATCAGGGAAGCTTGAGAAAGGTAGTCTAACTCTGGCTCAAGAGAAAGAGGAGATGAGTTTTGTAATCTGCGAGCAGCCCCCGATACTTAGAGTTTTGATCATTGTATTTTTATCAGGATTGCTACAAATTGCATCTTCAGAAGAAATTTTAATACGTTCAAAATATCTTTCTTCAATATAGATTAGGGATTCCTTAAATTACGAATAATATCTTCTCATTGGTTTCAACTTGTAACATTGCCTAAAATATGCTGTGGAAATATTATTCATGTCAGGATATGACTGCCGTACCCGTCTGTGAGTTAATTTAAAAATGTTACTGAATGCCTCCTATATCCAAGATTTACGAGAAATAGTTACTACTGCAGAAAAGCTCTTTATGGTCATTAACTCAGGAAAAGAAGAATAACAAAGTCAAGTCAGCTAAATGACTATTGTAGTGTAATTTGCTTTGCCTATTTCATACTTCGATATAAGAGAGTAATTTGGCTGAATCTATATGAGCTTATGACTCATTTCCGTTTGTAACAGACAAGAAGAATATCTTTCATTAACTTCCTTTTATAAATATGGGGAACAGTAATGTGGCAAATAAGGTGGACAGACCTTGCAGAGTTTACCAACTTTCTGTAAGTCAGAAAAGCAAATCTCATTTGGGAATATGATGCAAGAGATAAAAGGGTAATAATCAGAAAAGTCAGATTGATATCTGTCTTTTAAAAAGAACTGTATACTTAAGCAGCTTTATTTCTGAGACAGAGTCAGGCGTTTTCAGGGTAATAGACATAGTGGATTGTTTCCTCTAATCCTCTCCTGCTCTCATCTTCTAAAATTGGAGTGTTTTTATTTCTATTCGGAGAAATGGAGCACTAGCCTTGCTTTTGGATCTTGACACCCTCAGCGCACTGAAGTAAGTCTGAGATGCGCTGGCAGGTGAGTCAAGGTCAATGAGACTGTTATTTTCTCTCTAAAGAAAAGAAGAAACTATCCTGGCCTGTGTCATGGTTTTGCTTTCTTTACAGTAGTTTGCTAACCACTGTGAGCGTAACAGTCGGGAAAACTCGGAATGGAGTGGTAAGTATTGTAGATCATGCCCTCTGTTTCTTCTTGGTTCCTAGGCTATGATCTCGGGGTTTGTTTCAAGGAAAATTGGCTTTCACAAAACTGAGCGAGAAAATATAGAGTCTGCAAAGAATTTATTTGGTGTTTTACACATTAAAAATATAGGGCTTTGGAAATATCTCAGACACCTAGAACCAATCATTACATAATATTCATGACTAGGTAACAAAGTAATCATATGTCTAATCAATCAAACGTGGGATAAAGTACAAGGCATCAGGGAGATAAATGATTTTAATTAGTTTTTCTTTTCGCCCCCTTTTATCACACAGAGCAGTTCCTTTCTTGCTGTGCCTGTGGTCACCGTTCCCCAAGCTCTCAGAGGTCCTAGTTCTATACACATAGTTACATTGTGATTTGCTTTACCATGTGGCAATTTAGCAACCTCAGCTCAGTGCTCTTTTTTTTTTTTTTTCATGTCAGGTACATTAGTAAACCATAAAACAAATAACTGCACTACTATTTTATCTACAACCTCATGCAGGGTGCACTGCCTCCCTGAAGCAAAGTCTAAAACAAAATTTTCCTGGGGTACCTTGCTGATTACACAGAACGATGGCAATTGGACATGATATCAACAAAGCAAAAGGTTCATTTCTAAAAGGACTCAGAAATGCCAGTGCAAAAGTGATCAGCTAGATCTTTCATTGCATAACTAAGGTACTTTCTGAGTAGCTATGTATTTGGTGGTACTTATGAAATATATAGGAATACTTCAGAGTTACTGTGGGTTTAATTCCAGAGCAGCATATTAAAGGACTATCACAATAAATTGAGTCACATGAATTTATTTTATTTCCCAGTGCAGATAACTATACTGTAGTCTATTACAGAAGGGTGTGGTAGCATTATGTCCAAAACACAATGTGCACATCTTCATTTAAAATACTTTATTGCTAAAAAATTTCAGTGATCACATGAGACTTTGGTGAGTCCTGATCTCTTTGCTGATGAGGGTTTTTGCGTAATATCAGTGGCTGTGACTGATGAGGGTGGTGGTTGGTTAAGGTTGAAGTGGCTGTGACAGTTTCTTAAAATAAGGCAACAATGAATTTTGCTGCATCAATTGATTCTTCTTCTCATGAAAAATTTCTCTGTAACATGAGATACTATTTGATACTGTTTTGACCACAGCAGAACTGCTTTCAGAATTTCAATCCTCTCAAGCCTTGCTTTGTCAGCTGACTTTATATAATATTTCCTTTGTTGTTGTTTCAACAATGTCCACGACATTTTCGTCGGGAGTATATTTCAACTCAAGAAACCACTTCTTTACCTGTTCATGAGATGCAACTTCTCACTTGTCTATGTTTTACCAGGAGATTGCAGCAAATCAGCCACATCTTCTGGCTCTCTGTCTAACTCTTCTGCTGTTTCTACCACATCTGCAGTGACTTCCTCAGCTGAGGTCTTGAACCCCTTGAAGTCAACCATGAGGGTTAGAATTAACTTCTTCCAAATTCCTGTTCATGTTGGTGTTCAAACTTCCTCTTACTTATGAATCATGAATATTCTTAATGGCATCTAGAATAATGAATGTTCCATAGAATATTTTCAATTCACTTTGTCCGGATCTATCAGAGAAATTGCAATCTCTGACAGTGATAGCCTTACGAAATGTATTCCTTAAACAATAAGACTTGAAACTTGAAATTATTCCTTGATAAGGGCTGAAGAAAGGATGCTTTGTTAGCAGGCTTGATTAACATTAGTTTTTCTCCACATCTTTATTAGAGTTCTTGGATGACCAGGTGCATTGTCAAGAAGTAATAATATTTTGAAAGGAATTTTTTTTTTCATGAGCATTAGTTCTCAGCAGTAAGCGTAAGGTCACTAAATCATGCTATAAATAGACTTGTCATCATCCAAATTTCCTCATTCTCTTTATAGAGCACAGGGCAGAGTATAATTTAACATAATTCTTAAGGGCCTTGGTGTTTTTGGAATGGTAAATGAACATGACCATTAACTTAAAACTACCAGCTGTCTTATTCCCCACCAGGAGATTCAGCCTGTACTTGCGGACTTTGAAGCCAGGCATTCTTTTCTCCTCTCTACCTATCAGGGGCCTGCATGGCTTCTTCTTCTAATAAAAGGCTGTTTTCTCTACGCTGAAAATAGGACCTTCAGTATAGCCACCTTCATCACTACTTTAGCTAAGTCTTCTATGTAACTTTCTGCAACTTCTACATCAGCACCTGCTGTCTCTCCTTGCACTTTTATATTATGGAGACAGCTTTGTCCCATAGATCTAACAGGCTGAACTCTGCTAGCTTCAAACTCTTTTGCAGCTTCCTCACATTTCTCAGCCTTCACCTAATTGAGAAAATTTAGGGTCCTTTGTTGTATAGCCTTTATTAGGGGAATTGTTGTAGTTGATTTGATCTTCTGTCCAGACCACTGAAACTTTCTCCACATGAGCAATAAGGCTGATTACTTCCTATCATTTATATGTTCATGGCATTTGCATTTTAAATTTTCCTCAAGAATATTTTCTTTGCATTCACAACTTGGCTAAAAGTGTGAGAGAGGACTACCTTTTGGCTTAACTTAGCTGTTGACATGGCTTCCCCACTAAGCTTAATCATTTTTAGCTTTTGATTTAAAGTGAGATGTATACAACACTTTCTTTTACTGGAACACTCCACAACCATGGCAGTGTTATTGATTGGCCTAATTTCAATACTGTTCTGTCTTAGGAAACAGAGGAGCTTGAGGTGTAGGAGGGAGATGGAGGAACAGCTGGTTGTTAGAACGGTAGGAAAATATACATTTATCAATTAAGTTGTGGTCTTACATGGGCGCGGTTCGTGGGGGCCCAAAATAATTATAACCGTAACATCAAGGTCACTGATCACAGATCGCCGTAACACATGTAGTAGATAATAAAAGAGTTTGAAATATTGTGAGAATTGTCAAACTGCGACACAGGGATATGAAGTGAGCGTGTGCTGGTGCAAAAGTGGTGCCGTAGACTCACTCACTGTAGGTCGGCACGAACCTTCGATTTGTAAGAGGGACCATGAAGTGAAGCACTTTACTTATTGCTTGTTCATAAAGAAACCTACGGGAAGTATCTGTACATGTTCCTATTTCTTCGTGTGCAATGGAGTCAATTTTTTCTCATATGTGAAAAAATGCTATTCATTTTTTCCCATCTAATTATCCCCTACACTTGCCACCGTGCATTATGCCTTTATCACATCGGCTGCTTATACATTAGAGATGTGTTATTTTTGAAAAGTATATATCTTAATTATCTTAATGTAGGCAACCTATAAAGGAAATACACCATGAGATAAATAGCTAAGTAGAGAGATAGATATAGATCAAGAGACATATAGAAAGAAAAACCTTGTTAAAACATGCCGAGATTTTGGAGTTTTAAGCAGACCCTGACGTACTCTTTATCATATGCTAGTGATGTGGGCAGTGAGGTGTTTACAGCACCTTCATCAGAGACTTCCTGGAGTGTCAATTAAATAATAAATAACTTAGAACACTACACACTCTAGGAATAATGCAGCATTCAGGACTTCTATTTGATCTCAAGAATGGGTTAACTTTTTGAATAGGTGAAATTTGTATCATTGGATAATCATTTGTAAACAAAAAGGGTATAATTTTTACAAACAAATTAAAATTAAATTTTATCCATTATGAATTTAAATCTAAAAAATTAAATTCTAAAATAACTAGCAGAAAATACATGGATTGTCCTTGGAGTGGAGAAGGCATTTCTCTAGATTACACTGAAATTAAAAACAATTAAGAAAAATATTGATATGATTTGACTACATAAATTTAGACATATATATGTGGTTAATTACACATATTAAAATTCAAAATAAAAATTATGAAGTGGCAGATTTTGGCAAGATTTATAATAATAAGGTATTGGTTTTAATATTTATAAATAACTTTAAGGTCAGCAAGAAAAAGATAAATCTCCCACTGAAAATTTGTCAAAGGGCATTATATCCATCAGCTTTGGTACTGTAGCAAAGAACTTTAACATCTCATGGTGTTTGCCATAACCTGTTACATTTGAACTGCTGGTTCCACTAAGCTAGGTACAGGTCTGTTCCATGTCCCTACATCCCAGGATTCAGAGTGAAGAGATAGGTCCCATTTGGCATGTGACATCCTTGTTACAGAGGAAATACAGTAAGTGTGTTAGTAGAAATACGTCATGGCTTTTTAAAAAGTTTCTGCTCATATGTGAAGGGCATTATGCCTGTTCATGTCACAGGGAATCCCATCTTAATGCCATCAAGGCAGGGGATGTATGTACATTCTGAATGAAGCTTTTAAAAAACCATACAGCATTAGGTGTGGCAGTGTAATTCACATATAAATAAAGGGAGCAAATATTTGGGATCAATAATATAATTTATCATCAGAGGCACAGACAAGGCACCAAAGAATAAATAAGTTTTGGCTAGTAACATACATGTTAGACCAAGTAGTAACAAATACACATTGTGAATATGATAGTAAGTTCTGGTGCAGATGGGAACATCAGTAATTTCAACTTCTCTGATTATGATTCCATCATACACATTAGGACCTTTACTGTCAGCATTCTTTTGATCAGAATTTAAGAACATCGAATATAATTTTTTAAAAATTTACTACAGGGACATTGATCACGCTGTAGCTTATAAAACTACCCCACTGGACATCTACTTAAAGAACCAGGGAATTGCGGGGAATTGTTGAAATACATTATAGCACACACAATGTAATAAAATACTATAATCCCATTAAAAATGACAATCTAGATTATATTTATGATGCCAATAAAGTTAGTCAAATTCCTCAGTCCATTTTGTGTAATAATATGCCTGAATTAATTGATATAGGCATTATACTACCTGTGGTTATTTCCAGTTATTTAAATAATGGATGACTTTCTTTGAACCAGTTTGTGTTTTTCTAATTAGATTACAATGAACAGACATTGCATGAAATTAAAATATTTTAAAAACTGGATCTAATTGCAAGTGCGTATATTTTAGTAGACATTGCCTACCCAGGACACAACATTTTGTCTTTCTGTTCAAATCTAAAGAAAAGACAGGTTAAAAACAGTTATCAAAGCTGGCTACTCTGGATAACCCCTTCCACAGCTTTGTCAAGTGAAGCATTTTTAGACATTTCAGACACACACACTGTGCACCATTCACCTGCTCTCTGTCAGTGGCTTCTGTGTCCTATAATTTTAGACTCTAAAAATACTCAGTGGTGAAATATTGATTTTCCCTCTAATTTCTACTCAGACTTTAGTTGGATGCCTGGCAAGGATTCTATCCTGAGAAGATCAGTACTTGACCCTGCACTTTGTTCTCTGGTAAAGAAACACATTGTATCTTTATCCCTCCACCTCGGGCAGTCTATGTCTCTTTCTTGGTGTTTGTATTGTTACAGTATATCAAAAGGAAGATCATTATTTTACTTTAAAGTCATCTAATGATAAAACATCCGGGGTGTTTACCTGTATTCTTAGATTTTATAAGGAGACAAACACGTGAACTATAAGGCAGTAATAATATTTGTTGTTTATGTATTTATTCATAAATAAATTGCCACGATTCAAACTAATCAATGATCACAAATTTGTAAAATGTATATGAATATTAGTTGTATTCCATAAGCATCATTTGCTTATTTTTAAAAATTCATACACAGCATTTGGTACATAGCTGGTATATTATGGAAGAGAATTAAAAAAAATCAAGGAACCAGCACAAGCATATACATGCATATGATTTTAGTATATTATTCTTTGAAACTCACTTATTTGTAAGTAATTTTTAAATTTCTTCTCAATGAATATTTATTAAACAGCTATTTTAGGGTTCTAAAATTGTACAAATCAAACATGTTACATTCATTGAGTTTGCATTTTATTGGAAGGATATAAGATAAATTCAAGACTTTCCCTCAGTGGAAGGAAATGATCAAGGAATAAGTGATATTTAGTCAATTTGAATAAACCAACACAATGCCAACGAGGCAGGGAGACTTTCTGTAGGAGAAAGACCCTAAAAATATAGCTTTGGGTGATACAATATAGAGTAAAATAATTTCTCATGAATCAAAACTTCAAAAAGTTTTACGGAATTACTATTGTAACAATTTTAACTAGAGATCAGAAGGCACAGAGTACATCCCAATTTTCTTTCTTTCTTTCTTCTTTTCCTTTTTTTTTTTTTTGCAGTTTTTGGCTGAGGCTGGGTTTGAACCCACCACTTCCGGCATATGGGGCTGGTGCCCCCCTCCTTGAGCCACAGGCACTGCCCATACATCCCAATTTTCTTTGGAAGCCTCCCAAGAAGGCATGAAAGCTGAAGAAGTTGAAGGACCCAGCTTTATGCCACGAGGATTGTAGATTGTAGCACACAAAACATGGAACGTCTGCCTGGATTAGTATCCCCTGATATGTTGTTAAAGCTTCATTGCATTTTTGGCTTTTTGCAATTACATCTCGGTAATGAATAAATATAAAATTACCATGTCTCTCATATTCCTTTGTACCAATAACATATTGATATTTCTTCTGGATCAAGGTATTTCCTGATTGCCCAAATAGTGTTAGATTCCACATTTATAAGTATAAATTTTGCCTGATTTCTTGTTATGAGTCTATAAGTTGCATATTAGAGATGAATTAAACATTAGCTAGCAGATGAGAGTTGATGCTGTGTGCTTCATGAGACTTTACAGAAAATTAGAGGAACTTTGTGTCTAAAAAGAAATTTTACTCTTAATTTCATTACAAATACAATTTTAGCTTGTGACAATAGTTAGTTCTTGATTTCACAAATTATTTAATTTGAATTTATATTGATTCCTTTTCTTTAAGTATTGTTTTAATTCCTGTTAATGTTGGTGAATAATTTGTTTGAATAAAACTGAAAATAATAATAGATGAAAATTAGAAGTTTCTAAGGACTGAGGTGGAAGATCCCTTGAGTCTAGGAGTTTGTTCAAGGCCAGCTTGAGTGACATAGTGAAACTCCATTTCTTAAAATATAATAATAATAAGGCAGAGAGGCAAAGAGTAAGAACTAATAAAGAACAATTGTTCAGCTCTTAATGTGATGGAAGGAGGATTGGGGTGATGTTGATCAAACAATACAACATTTCAGTTAGAAGCAGGAATGTGTTCAAGAGGTCTATTGAGCAACATGATGACTATAGTGAAAAACAGTATATTGTGCATGTAAAAATTATAAAGATAGTAGATTTTAAGCATTCTCAATACAAATAAATAATAAGTATGTAAATTAATGCATATAATGATTAGCTTTATTTAGCTATTCCACAACATATACATATTTCAAAACATATTATAGAGTCTATAATATAGACCATAAATATATACAATTTTTACTTCTCAACTCAAACATAAATTCTAAAAAGGGAATGTGATAAATGACTTCTTCCAAATGTTCAATTTTCACATATAAACCAGAATATTAGTAACATTTTTCACATTACATTTGAAGGATAATATTTGTGTAACAACATATTAAGATTTCAATGTATTTTAAGCACTAAAGCCTTGTCAGGTATGTTAACCTCATTAACAAAATTTAATAATATAGTGTCCTGTGGCAGGCACTTATTTGCACAAAATGACATCCAGATAAAATTCTATGACCTTTCCGTCTTTCTGGGTAGTACTTCAATTACTTATTTAAAGAGAACGATGGCTTTTAGATGTCTAATGCTTATGGAGGGACATTTGACTGAGCTAAATATGTTAAAAATTCAGCTTTGACAGCTGGAAGAGACAAATGAAATCCAATTTTGCTGCGTGAGTCACTCCTTAAGTTTCTGCTTAGTGTTGAGCGAGGCCTTGAAGGCATCACCTCTTAGCGATCATCTGCCTTGCTGCTAGATGATTCTACATATAGTGGGAAAATTTGCCCCAGCAAAGATGACTTAAAGGGAATGATATACCATGTGTAAATGTCATGAAATTATATGGGGAAATTTAAAAGCAATGAATTTTGAAAAAAAAAAAAAAATTAGGCACAGGGATGATTTTAGAACTCCTAGAAGTTAATAATAGTACAGTGCCAATGGAAACATTACAGAATTGAAATCCCTAAATATAACTTCTTGAGCAACTTCTCAGAAATCTGACTTGTAGAAATTGTCAGAGAGCAGAGAACTGGAATGGGAATCAGATGATGATGTACATGCTGGGAGAATCAGAGAATGGCGTTGTGTCATAGATTACTCTGGGTTAGATATGGTAGAAATTGGAGTGTTGGTTTTCTGTTTAAATATAGAAAACTCATGGTTAATGCCTAAATACAATGGGAATGGCTGAAATTTATGTTCTATGATTGAATTCAACATGATAACAGACAGACCTTTCCTGCAACTTACGCATAATAGCCGATATTAACTGAAAACACACACACTCTGCTCAAAGTGCTGAGGGGGCAATGAACAAAGGCTTGAGCTTATTTCACCTTACCTCAGTGAAATGAGCAAAGAAGATGTGAATGAAATCTTCTATAATAATGCCGAGTTTCATGTTAGAAGCATTATAGCTGTCAGTGTGTATAAGAAATTGCATAGACAAGTTTTGATATAACTTAACACTTTCGCAAAGTCAATGTTGTTTAACTGAATGAGGAAACCAGGCTGTAAGTAGAGCAGAAATCAAGGCAAAACGTTGGGGGACATGGCTACCGTTCATTACCTCTGTTACCCTGGAACTGTTTTCTTAAAATAAAAACGTCTATACACGTAAGACATTTCACTCTTCCTCAAACACACGTTGACTAAAATTGCCATATATGTCTGTTTAGTGAAGATAAGGAATGATAGTCTGCTTTAATTTAAATCCATCTTTGGTATTAAATTTTGTTTTACCAAAAAAAAATATAGCAGAATGACTTTTATTATGGATGTTAATTTATGAAAAACGTAGCCCATGGAATTGATGTCAAACTTTTATCCACAAATACTATTTACTTTCATATTCCTCACTGTTTACTAAGGTTTGTTATAGCACTAGTCAGTCTCTCAGCTGGCATTCTGCCTGTTTATAGTTTTTAAAGTGGCTTTGTGTTTTATTCTCATAGAGCACAGGAGTTAATTACAGCTGCTTGCCCTTCTATTTCAACCATTGGTGTTTTCAGTTTTCTCTGAGTTTTGCTTTCACCCCGGTTATAACATTTTTTTTTTTTTTTTTCATTTTGTGTCTGATCCTCTTTCATATACAGCCAGGAGAGGAATAGTTTATGCTACAGAGAATAAAAAGGCTTTTAGAACTAATCTTCATTTTCCGTGCAATGCCCATGGCAATCTCAGAGTGTGTGATGTGCTGCTCCCAGGTTTTGATTATGCAATTGAAATGCAAAAAAGGTTAAAAGCTCAGCTTTATTGGTCTTATCAGCAGTTTGCATTCTCCCAAAAGCTCTGTTAGAACAAATAGTTGATCACTTTCGGTCAAAGAATATTACATGTTTTAAGACAAGGAAGTTCACAGATGATGCTCAGAGAGAAACTGACATTTTGAAATTTGATCCTATATGTTTTCATGCTGGTTTTATTTAGTTTTTTATATTAAAAATCTTTGAATGTGATTGAAATTTCAAAAAGTGCTCAAATGTACTTTATCTCTTGATCTGTTGGCCAAGACCACGAAACACAGATCTTTATAACAATATTCCCCACAGAAGAAAATATAGTGAAAACTGGCTATTCATATTTTTACACCCTCAAGTCTTCCCTTCTGATTTAGCAGTTTTCAACTGGAGTGGACCCTGCATTACTGCAAAGAACAAAACAATCTGACCCGCCTCAGGAAGGACTCAAACATCTGGGTAGACATGCAAAATCAGAGAAACTTGAACTAGATGTTAACAATTTCGAAGTTGCATCTTTGAGACGAGGCTGGAAATATGAAATGAGCTGTACTACAGGGAATAGGACTTGGGGTATTTTCTTTCTCTCCCTGATTCAGGTATCAGTAGGGGCTTGTAGTTGATATAAGAACAAAGAAACAAAACATAATAGTTTTATTCTTTATTTCATTTTTTTAGGCTTTGATATTCACATTAAAATGATTTTGCACTCTTTTCAGAAATAGGAGAGTTCATGCTGAATTTTATGATTTACTAGCTTATGTTCATGTAAGACATCTTGCCCAACCTTAGATTTTAAAAGACTCTGTATCACATTGCACTGGATGGATTAAGTCCTCGTGAAACAATAGTGATCATGTTAGCCTCCCATGGAGCATGAATGTAAATCCCAATATTAGTTCAGCCGTGTTGACCTCACGACGTTACATTCTAATCATGAAAATTGAGGTCTGTATGTGACAAGGCACTAGCACCGAAGAGACCTAAGGAAAAAAAAAAAAAAAAGAACTTCAGATTCCTTACAGAATCAAAGATCAAAAGATCTGTTCCATTAAACTTTAAACCAGAGAAATTCATCTGTCTGCCCCAGTGCCTAGTGTCAATCAATGACTCAGCTTTAGCTGGATTATGGTTAAGCTTGAATGGTCATTCAAGAAAGAAGTTCAGGCAACCAGTCTCCAAAGAGATTGCTATTCTAAGACTCAACATGAAAGAGAAATATGCTGAGATTTTAGATGTATAGCAAAGAAATCTCACTCACCTTTAAAGTTGTAGTAAAAGAACTGTGTACCATATTTGTCATGGTCATACACACACACAGGGCATCCATTAGGAATAGGATGCATGCCAATAGAGTTATATTGTATATCAATAAGACTTATATCAATAGACAATTCTTTTATTTCTGTCCAAAGACTGGGAACTTTTCCCTCTTCTTCATTTGCTAAATATAATTTACACCAAAATTCTCACTGGCCATGGTATTTAGCAAACTTATGAGAAGTTTAAATTTTCATTGTGTCTCTATCTTATAGATTTATTACAGTTAATTGATGAAGTCCAATTAAGTCATTGGGATATAAAGAGGAAATCATATTTTTTTCCCACTAACTTTCCCATAACTCATGGAATCTCCTGCTTCTAACTTAGTCACTTTTTTTTTAACAACTTAGTTAAATCCTGTAACTTTTTAGTTGTATTAGTTGTGAGAGAAGTCTCATTTTTGTTATAATCCAGTTCTATTCATTATGAAAGTTCAATAGCATATCAGTTTCAATTTTATGGTTCACTTTAATAATGCCAGATCAGTGAGTCAGACTGAGACTCATGATTAATAATACCATTTAAGGAGTTGATCGTGTGGTACTAGTTGAAAAGTACAAATCAAATAACATTCACATTAAATACATTTTAATTTTAATGTAAAACTGGATTAAATCTATATACATCCCTATTGATTAATTGCACTTTGATTTTTTTACTTATCAAAATAAAAATTTAATTCAGAGGTTAAACTGACTAAAACACATGTTATTAGAAGAGAAATTTCAAGATTTGTGATTCCCGTGGCCACAGATTCATATTAAATCTTTGAAATATGTTTAAAATTTCTTTCTTTAAACAGAACATGGAGAAGGTACGTATTTCTCCACATATATTACATATATCATATGAATATATATTCATATATATCAATATAAATAGATCTAATCTATCCCTTATGAATATATCATATATAATTTTATATTAAGTGAAATATGTAATACGCATTACTTATGATATACAATACATACCACTACATAATATATGTTAAATAGAAATCTAATGTTTATAATTTTATACTAAACAAATAGAACTGAAATGTCAGTATTCAGTTTTATTAGATGCTCCTGATATATCAAATATTGAATTGTATAAATTTACTATTTCAAAATGGGATAACTCACTTCTTTGAAAGAAGAGAAAATAATTATTTTTCTAGTGGAATGCTAGTTAAATATAAAAATTCTATACTAATTGAAAAAAACATTGATGAGATACAAAGCAGGTTGATCTGAGTTCTGGGTCATGAGTTAGAGGAGGAAAAGAGATGAAGGATAACGAGAAAGCACGGTGAGACGGAGGCGCCATCTGTGTCTCTCGGCAGCGTCTGTCACCGTGGCACCTGGGCGTGACAGGGAAGTCTGCGTGTGCACATCCATAGGACAGCCTTGCAGCTCAGAGTCCTGGTGACCTCAAAGGTTCCAGGACCTGAAGTGGCTTCATGAATTTCTCTTTTCAGTCTCTGGTTCGGCTTTTAATATAGCTCATTAACAAACAGTAATCAAATACTAGTTTTCACTTGGGTGCTTACGGCAAAATGACCCTCTCAACTTTACAGCATCTTCTCCGAGACAGAAAGTCCTAAATGCCAAAGTAGAAATACAGCTCCCGTTCATCGCCGTTTTGCATATTGGGAATGGGACTGTGATGTTTATAGCTAAGTCTTTTTATTAAATAACTGTCTTTCTTTAAGCAATGGAATGATGTGAAAGAGAATTTGTGTTCATTAAAGAACATCGCCTGGCTTTTCCTCTCTAAATGCTCTTGTGTTCTCTTGTAAAAGAAAAGATGTTGCTTAGAAGCCCTGTCATCTTGATCTGATTCAGCATCCTAATTATTTTACTTTAATGGAGGAAACTCTGATAACAAATTCATAAATAAATGCTTATTAAAACAGCTCATTTATCAGTGCCTCTTTATAATCAGTTCAATTGGGTTATGATTTAGATTCTAATGCCTGCAGCATATTAATTTAGCTATTCAAGTGCAATAATCAGTAATGACTTGTATTTGAATTTCGACCTTCCTTCTAAAGATTTAACACCACTTTCAAAACAGCACACTAATAAGAGTATATGTGAATTTTATCTGAGCACTGTAGTATGAAAAAATGTAGTTTGACCTAGTAGTAAGGCATAATAAAGTGTTGCACATATAGTTATCTAATCATATTTCTTTTGTGTGTGGAATAACAGTTTTGAAAAAGATATTCATAAAATTTACTTCGTTAATATCTAAGGGTTAATACATTTTTTAAAGAACTTATTCTGGAGCTATATATAGTTTTAAAAAGCAGAAAAAAATAAGTTAGCATACAGGAAGGGAAATTCATTGTCCATGGAGACTCAGAGCTGATGAACACTTGTGCAGCAACACCTTATTGGGCTTCATTAGTCTAAAAATTTTCAGCTTAATCCATTATCCTATTTTTACCTTGTCTTACCTGCATCTCTCCACAAATTGCATTTTTCAGTTTGTTTCATAAAGGCTATTTTTTAAACTCCAAGTTTTCTCATATCAGTGGACTAATTTTACTACACTGTTCATTGTTTGATGTGAATGACTGTTATGAGGATGATATCAAAGCATCTCCTTACGCCAGGTCTAACCACAGCACTACGTCATACATTTTAGGTTCCCTTTGTCCATCTCTAGACATAGAGGTGATTCAACGATTCATATGCTGAAGATGTTCTAGGATGCTTGATGGGAAATATGAAATTGAATTAGTTGTTAACAATTTTGTGAGGAAAGTGAACATGAACAAACCTTAATGAGAGAAGAGATGTTCTTTTCTTTGTGTACCTAGCCCAGTGCATGATCAATTTCTTTGAAATAATGATTTCAATGTGGGAGAAATAAATAAGGAGTGCAACCCAAATGCTCATCATTCCATGAAAGGATTAATAAACTGTGGTGTGTGTAGACCCCGGGGGCACTATCTAACCATAGAAAGATGGCGTCTTGGCATCTTTTGTATTTAACTGGAAGGATTTGGAGAACATCCTCCTAAGTATCTCAGGACTAGAAAGTCAAGCATCTTATGTACTCAATACTAAATTGAAACTGTTAGATTAACAATTACAAGCTTACACGACAGAAAAACACAGTTAAATTCAAGAAGCAGGGAGAGGATTTAGTGAGTTTCTACCTAATGGGTCCAATGCCTGGGTGTACGGCTCACTTCCTGGGTGAAGGACTCAGCTACAGACTCTACCTTACAAATGCAAACAATGAAACCTAATCGTATATACCTGTGTATTAGCCTGAAATTAAAAAAATAAATAAATAAAAAGAAGAAGTGTAATCATAAGTAACATACAGAATACTTGAAGATAATGTGTTTTATTTAAAGAAAGGTGCTGAAGAGGTGGCATTAGTTTAGGGTCTTAAAATATTGGTTAAGTTACAAAAGGGGGAGAAGTTATTCTAGGATGAGGAAAGAGAATGACAAAGGCCTCTTGGGGGGGCCCCCCCCCCCCCCCCCCCCCCCCCCCCCGGGGGGGGGGGGGGGGGGGGGGGGGGGTGGGGTGTGGTTGGTGTGGCGGCGGGGTGGTGGGGGGCCGGTCCGGCGTCGCAGTGGCGGGGTTGTCGCTGCCGGGCCAGAGGCGGGGGTCCTTCGGGGGGGGGCCCGATACGCTGGGTGGGGCCCGGCGTCGCGGAGCGCGGCGAGGCCGCCGGCCCTCCG
>CAUYPK010070524.1:0-18946 GCA_963574355.1 Loris lydekkerianus
GAAGGGAGGGGGGAGGTTTTGGTGGAGGGAGGGTAATGGGTGGGGCCACATCTATGGTGCATCTTAGAATGGGTACAGGCGATTGCACTAATGTACACAGCTATGATTTAACAATTAAAAAAAAAAAAAAAAAAAAAAAAAGGAAATGGGTTTTGGATAACCGAGTATCTGTGTGACCTCTGGTTCACAAATGGCCATTTGTCTCTACTTAAAATTTAGGCCCAGTTAGCCATGTGGGATTTGTTTTGAAGACCTGGCTTTTTAGAGTTCACATTTATTCCCATCCCTCAGAGCCAAGTGTGTCAATAACACATTTCCAGTTCAGGAGGCAGTTGCCGAGGCTAGGGCAGATTGTGAAGAGAGAGAGTGCTGGTTTGGCTCCAATTCATCGTGCGTAGGCAATGTCTTGCATTGGTAAATTCTTACTAAGCTTTTGAAGATTGTGTGAGATTAAGAGTTAATAAGGTAAAGGAGGTAAGGTTTTACTTGATGCCCTCTGCAATTTCCTGAACAATCCATTTTGGTTTAGTAGGGAAATTGCTTAAGGGCTCAATCCAAGAGTAAAGGGCTTTCAGTTTTGATCAGACAGATTTCCTGCCAGATTGAAAAAAAGTAATATGGGAGGTTTCTTCATTTTCTTTTTCATTTTGGTCTGAACAAATAGGAATAAACCATAAAATATGAGAAATACTCTCTAAGTCCACCTCGATGATTTAGGGTTTTAGCTTTTGAAATGGCAAAATTGAAAAGGGCATTTTTGAGGTAGTTAACGTTGAAGAGTTATGACCTGACTTAGGCATCAAATTTTGTTATCCTTTTTTCTTTCTAGACTCATGAATTAATGAAACATTTAGAGATTGGTTTGGTGCAATACTGTGTCTTTCCGTTTTTCATTGTAGTATCATAATTTGAGTTTTTCTCAGGGATGAAATGTTGATTTTGTTCATAGGTTCTTGGTCAAGGAGAAGAGTGGAGAGGTGGTGATGGAATTAATAGCATTGGAGGGGGCCAAAAAGTGAGATTAATGAAAGAAGTCATGGAACATTACGCCAATCAGGATGATTTGGTTATCTTATTTACTGAATGGTAAGAGAAATACTTTGTGGATTTTAAAATCTTTGTTAAATTATTTTTGGAAAGAGCCAAAATTTGTATTTGTAGATTATGTATTAAGTTATTTATTAACAAGGAATCGTCATTTTAAATAGTAGATATTTCTGATAATTATAAAACCATGATCTGACATAATACCATGATTTAAGTTGATGAGTTACTATAAACACCAATGAGGAAACATTACAAGGTAATTCTTTTATGAAATTCATCTTTTAATCTTGAGTTAAAACTAAAGGTTATGTCAAACTTTTCTTCTAAGAAGGGCAACTTAATGGATTCTGGCCAACTAGCAGAAGAAGGATCGCGTAGAATTATAAATACAAATGAGATATACGAAAGCCTGTGTTATTAAGAAGAACCTCTCTAATGTAAATATATTTTAATATGATATTTCACAGTTCTTTTTTATTAAAAATATCCACTATCTTTACTGCTATCTTATAGTTGCGATTTTTATAATACAGTCAAGTTGCCATAGGTTAATAGTTGTTACAACTTTTCTTTCTTTCTCTGTATCTTCTTTTGTTTTTTAATTTTTATTTTTTGGTCAATTATTGCTCCTTTCAGTTCTTCGAGAATTTTTCCCTATAAAGTAGCAAAGTCTTTATATATATATTTTTAAATTTGAGAATAAGTCACAAATTATTTACAAATGAAAATAAAAGTAATTTTTATGCAAGTATATAAATAAGAAAGGCATTTTGAATTTTGAAATAAAGTAGATACATAAAGTTCTTGCACCATCAATACTTAAAAGTTTTGAAAGGATCCAAGATACATACATTTTTAGATCTTTCCTGCTATTGCCAAGACAAAAACCATTATATTCTACTTCTGGTTACCTGTTCTTGCAAGATGAATTATGGTATGGTAGGTGTTAGCTTGCATGCCACGAATTTTTCTGCAGAATCTATTACTATATATATTTTTACCTTTAGAGAAAGAATAAGGAGGTTGTTATCATAGCACTGTAGATTAAATATTGACTATGTTTTGTTTTAAAATTACTATGGATTTCAGAGATTCATATTAATTAGTTTGAACTTGGCACATGTACATTTTTATTTTGGCTCTAAGATAGATCCTCCTTGTAAAAGTTACTACATATGAGGCAATAATGATTCTTAAGCCATCTTTTGGGTTTTGGAAAGAACTTTCCTCTACCCTTACCCACCCATCTCCACTTCCCACTCTCTCCCAGTCTAAGAAACAGCCTTTTTGGAGCTGGTATAGTGAAGAGCTTATTTATTTCTAATGAGAAAAGAGACACCATGAGATATCTAAAGCCTACTTGAGGTTGGGTTTGTATATTTAAATTGACAGAAAAGACAGTGAAATTTTAATGAAAGTCTCATAGTCTTCTAGATACTATTAGTATTTGGACTATATCAGATCCAAATAGTCAAAATTTCTGACAATTCCTTCTATGGAAGATCCAACCAGCTGACAACGTAGATGCCCAACTCAGCAAAGTCACTGGCCAAGTAAAGTCACTAGTATTTTCTCCATCATCATGTCCCCTGTCTGTGCTATGGAACAATGCAGGGGTCATGAGGGTAAAGGAGGGGGAACAGTTAGTGACACTTAGGAGCTTTTTTCCCCCTTCTGTTTTTTAAAAAACAATACCCTTTGAAAAAAGCATATACAGAGTGATGGATACAGTTGAAAATTATAGGTACTAGGGCCCAGGAGATATGAACTAAGCTATTTGTAAATTATTTGAAACATTATGCCTATTCTGTTATATAATTACTGAACTCCTTACTAAGTTTATTCCTAGTAAAGGGCTGGAATTCAGAATATATTCATTTCAATAAGACAAACACATTCATATTTTTATCTACTATTTTAGGGACAATTCAACTGTAATAATTAGTTTAATGGAAGCACTGATCCCTGTTACATTTTAAAAAAACACAGGTTTATGTACTTAATGGTTTATATAGGCCTTTTTATTTAAAAGACAGATTATTGATGTATAATTTATATAACATGACATGAGCATTTTTTCAGTGTAAAATTCAATGACTTTTAATAAACATACAGAGCTGCCCAACTGTCACAAATATTCAAATTTAGAACCTTTTCAATGCTCCACAATGATCCCTGTGCCATTTAGGTAGGATTTGGTGAATGAATTTAGAAACAGTTTTATGAGAGTGTTTACACAAGAATATTTATTCTAAACTTCGGATGAACATTTACAACTAAAGACTGAATCTTTACCACATTTAATTTTGAAACAAATATTCGGGAAGGTTTGGGAAAACTGAAGATCTCCATATGGTAGGGTACTTTAAACTTCTTTTTCAAGTTATTTCATACTCTAGTGTGAAACTATGTGTGTGAGTTTGTATGTATGTGTTTCTTTTTTCTTTTTTTTGCAGTTTTTGGCCAGGGCTGGGTTTGAACCCGCCATCTCCAGCATATGGAGCCAGCGTCCTACTCCTTTGAGCCACAGGCGCTGCCCATGTCTGTGTTTCTTTATAATTAATATGAGTTGTAAAGTTTGATAATTTCCCTTGATTACAGCAACTATCACTAAATATAATGAACTTGGTGACTTCTAATGGATGAAGTACTTTTGATAGAGGTTAATGAAAATTTGGGATACGAATATTATAAATTTGTAGCTGCAGATACTTTGTTAGAAATGATTCAAAAATGGTTTTATAATATATCTTTGAAAAAATGAATGAGCATTTTGAATTTTTTTTTTTTTTTTGGGGCATTTCTTTTACTATTCCTTATTTTCCTCTTGATGACTTATATTGTATCTTTCATTCCCGAATTTCCCTAAGTTTATTCTTAAACCTATGCATATTTATGTATTTTTCATTTTTATATTATATATATTTTAACACTTTTGTTAAGGAATAATTTATATTTGGAAAATCTTGCATGTTTAATGTATACAATTTGATGAAATCAGACGTATGCATATGTACTTGATATCATCACCACAATCAAAGTAAAAAC
The DNA here is from genome assembly GCA_963574355.1 of Loris lydekkerianus. Taxonomy (NCBI): domain Eukaryota; kingdom Metazoa; phylum Chordata; class Mammalia; order Primates; family Lorisidae; genus Loris; species Loris lydekkerianus. Next base: position 4,096 of record CAUYPK010070524.1, read on the forward strand.
ATCTTCATCACTTCCAAAAGTTTCTTTGTGTGTGTGTGTGTGTATGCACATGCATGATAAGAACACTTAATGTGACCTCTACTCTCTTAATTTTTTAAGTGCACAATACGATATTGTTCAGTGTAGACACTATGTTATACAAGAGAACAGGGTGTATCATCTCGCATACCTGAAACTTTGTGCTCTTTGAGGAACAACTTCTATTTCCTCTTCTCCCTGCCCCTGGCAACCATCATTCTTTTCTTTGCTTCTATGAGTTTGATTACTTTAGATACCTCACCCAAGCAGTATCATGCAATATTTGTACTCCTACAAGCAACATCATGTCTTCCAGGTTTATTCCTGATAGTATTTTTCTTGATTTGAGGATTTTAGGATATCCTGTCCAGTCTTTTCAACTTTAAGAGTTTCTGCTTGCTTCTCTACATGGATTTGGTGAAGTAGTTCACATTTATTCAATGTTCACATATCATGATGTTGACTATACTTTCTCAAACACTTTTAATTTCTAGAAATTAATAAGTCTCTTGAAAGGAGGGAAACAATGGAAATTTCCTTTAATGTATTTGAATTATACATGTCGTACTCTGTAGCTGAGTTAGATTTGAAGGATAGCTCTTTCTTCCTCTCCCTCTTTCAATGTGCATGTGTGTGTGTGTGTGTGTGTGTGTGTGTGTGTGTGTGTATACACAAGAACCTCCATAGTTGACCAGCTCCCTACATTCACCACCTCTTTAAATTTTCCTTTTTCATAGACTGGACATGTACCACATGTACATATCAGCACAGTAAGCCTAGCTCCTTATGTTGACCACCAGTTTGTTATAGTTCCTTGGGTGGTGAACTCACAGAGCAAGAGAAACACACAAGGTCTGACAATTAAGTTTGTGAACTTACCACTGACCGCTTATAGTGGCAGCACTGCACACACCACTTGGTAAGGTTTCATAACCATAGCATATTAGTGTCATAGCAGTTGTGTTCATGTTGATGTGTGGCAATGTCTTCCTGAGTGGTGTTAATTATTGTTGTGTGGTTTTGTGTGCCATTGCATGAACATTGGAGCTTGAATTAGGGCAACAACAAAACATTCATAAATTCCTTATTAAACTTGGCAAGAGTGGAACTGAAATCAGGGACATGTCAGTCCAGGCTGATTGGGCTAATGCCATGAAGAAAATGTCAATGTACAAATGGATTAAATGTTTTTCTGAGGGGAGAGAAAGCATCCCTGAGGAAGAGAGCTCAGGGAGGCCAGTAATGAGCAGAACGGATGAAAACAGTGCACAAATTATGCAATCAAAATTCCTCTATGGACTGGAAGATTCACAGCAGACCAAAGAAACATCGATAGAGAAACAGTTAACAAGGTCTTAACTGAGGCTCTTGGCCAGCAACTTGGGGCTCTTGCATCATGACAGTGCACCAGCTCACACAGCACTGTCTTGGAGGAAGTTTTTATCCAGTAAACAAATAACTGTTGGAACAACCTCCCTATTAACCTGATCTGGCCCCCAGTGAATTTTTCTTTACCTTAAGATAAAAGAAATATTGAAGAGAAAGACATTTTTATGACAGTCAGGACATCAAGAGTAATATGATGACAATTTTGACGGCCATTCCAGAAAACGAATTCCAAAATTGCTTTGAAGGGTGGGCCAGGTGCTGGTGTTGGTGCATAGTGTCTCAAAGGTAGTATTCAGAGGTGACCATAGTGACATTCAGCAATGAAGTATGTAGCACTTTCCCAGGATGAGTTTGTGAACTTAATTATCAGACCTTGTATGTATATAGTTTGTAGTGCTAAGAAAGGAGCAACATCCCAGGAATTTACACAATCTGCAGGTTGGAGGGAAAGTAACTCAAATTTACTGAATTAAGTTCAATAGCACCAGCTTTGTGCTATATCAAGCTCTATACAGAAACAAAAATGAGATAAGCCTCATTTCCTATTCTGGGGCTTACAGTGTTGCTAGGGGAACAGAGCTCATACATATTAGTCAGATATATTATAAGATGCCATGGGATTGCATCAAAATTTAAACCACTACAAAGATCTAAGAGATATGGAAATTCAAAAGAGGAAGGATAGGTTGGGGAGGGCTTGTTAGAAAGGCTTGAGATAGGTTTGGGTTATAGGTGGTATTTCGAGAGGTAAAGAGTAATGTAATGAAAGGGACATTCAAGGATGGGAACATAATTTTGTTCATAAGACAGTGAGAACAAGAGGGACTTTACCTAATAATTTCAATCAGTGTAACCTGGCTTGTTGTACCCTCAATGAATCCCCAACAATAAAAAAAAAAAAAAAAAGACAGTGAGAAGGCCAAAATGATTTGTGTTAGGGAGAGAGTTGTAAAGCATTTACTTAATCTAATCCTTTTGAGGCTGTCATTGCTCTCCATTTGTCTAGTAGATCTTAGGGCAAAAGAGGGGGCACAGTGGTTCATGCCTGTAATCCTAGCACTCTATGAGGCTGAGGCAGGGTGGATGGCTTGAGCTCAGGAATTAGAGAGGGACCAGCCTGAGCAAGAGAAACCCTATCTCTACTAAAAATAGAAAAATGAGCTGGGTGTTATGACAGGAGCCTATAGTCACAGCTACTTGGGAGGCTGAGGTAAGAGGATCTCTTGAGCCCAAGAGTTGGAGGTTGTTTTGAGCTGTGATGATAATATCATGGCACTCTACCTAAAGTGACAAAAATGAGACTTTAATCTCAAAAAAAAAAAAAAAATACATTTGAGGCATATAAAAAACAAAATGCCAAGATATAAAGTGTGATCAAGTACAAGGCACCAACAGAGGATCCAGTTTTCTAGTTCTTTTGTTTGTTGTAAACAGAAAATCCTACCATGAATTATTTCAGTATTTTATAGCCTTTAAAAAATTGTGGCTAAGCTTATATGGAATTGCAAATGAGATACAACAAAACAGGCTATCAATTTCCCACCTAATTAACAGACATGACAAAGTATAAGATGCTCTATCTTGTCACACAATTATGTATACTGAAAAAGTGCATTTGGACCACACTTTCTTTGATTCCCCATAATAACTCTACAAATAAAAAGCGTGATTAATACATTGCCACATTGTAATGTCATACCTTATCTACAAAGTTATATATGGAATGGGAGAATGTATCTTAAGTGCCTATTTATAAATTGCATTAAATCATAGAAGGCAATATTATTAGTTGAGAAAGCTAGTAATTGAATGTTATTAACATAATTCAATCATCTATGACCTTATTATTTTTCAAAATCTCTCATGAACCAATTTTCTGCAATGAGCTATTAGAGTGAGTCGAAAGATTGAAATTCTCCTAAGCTGAAATATAGCGTCTTCTGACTATACATTCTTTGTCTAGTAAATACAAGCTCATCTTGTGTGCATGAAGTAGGACATTACACTTTTTTTCCCCAGCTATTTTAGTATATCTTGAATGTATTTTCTTTCTAACTTAAAAAAAAAAATTGTGCTCATAAATTCTCTCTAAGCTCCTGAAAGCCACAGTGAGTGCTGCCTTCGGAGAATCTAGTCTATAGATAGCCCTGGAATCAATATTGATTGTGACATTAAATAAATGGGTTTGATCTTCTCTTTTAAACACTCAAGGCTAGAAGTAATGCAATCTGCAGGTGACAGAAAAATAGACACAGGGGTAGAAAATCCAGGCTTACATCTCATTGTACAAAAAAACCAGAGTAATTGTCATTTGAAACCTCTATTTTTGTGTCAGAAAGGAGAGAGGGATGGGGCCTCTCATATTCACTTTATCATTATTATTATATTTTGAGACAGAGTCTAACTATGTCACTCTTAGTAGAGTGCTGTGTTGTCATAGCTCATAGCAACCTCAAACTCTTGGGCTTAAGTGGTTCTCTTGCCTCAGCCTCCCCAGTAGCTGGTACTACGTGCCCTAACCACTGAGGTACAGGTGCTGAGCCACACTTTAAATATACCTAGACCCCGTATATCTGAGGGCTTCCAGATTTTTTGGTAAAAGTTTTACACTGCCCAAGGGCACATACAAGTGTGTTCAAACTCAGCTTACACTTAGCTTACCAATCTGTATCCCTTCCTAAGCCATTATATGTTTGAGTAAAGAAGCATTTTTAACTCTTGCTCATAAGGGCTGCATGTGGACTGCCTCTGTTCCTACTTAAGACTACCCTGCTGGCTCCCACAGCAAGTATATTAATGGTGCCTGGAGAAACTTGAACCACTATAATAGATGTCTGTTTTATTTTTATTTCAGATTAATATAAAGGTACAAACTACTAGGTTACATTGTTTCACTTGCTAGGCAAAGTCCAAGTTATAGTTGAGCCCTTGGTCAGATGTGTCAAGTACCTTGACATTGTGCCCATTAGGTGAGAACTTACCAATCCCTTTCTCTCCTCCCTTTCTCCTCCTCTTGAATTTGTGTTTTTCTCTCGTGTGGGTGTATAGTTATTCATCTACTGGTTTCATATTAGCATTGAGTACACTGGTTACTCGCTTTTCCATTCTTGTGATACTTTACTAAAGAGACTATTTCTTCAATTCCATCCAGGAAAAATATGGAAGGATTCATGAATTTGCATGTCATCCTTGCACAGGGACCGTGCTAATCTCCTCTGTATCCTTCCAATTTTAGGATACGTGCTGCTGAAGTGAGCCCCGTAACGCGTCTTTACTCTGCCTACTCGAGTTAGAAGTGTGAGTCCCATTCTGTGTGGAGACTATGTGAAGAAGAAAAACACTCTCAATTCAAGTTGAAGACAATTTTCAACTCCCCTTCTATGTGGAAGAAAAGAAAACGTACTCCAACTTTGTGAAAGGCTATTGTTTATGTTAATTTTCCATTCGTGTGTACAATTTTTTAAAAGGAATACAATGTCATTAGTTCCTTGTCTGAACTTTTATCCCCTGCTATGTGGTTCTCCTGTATAACTCCCAAACACACTTTATCATTCTGTAGTTGACATTTTCATTCAAACTTGGAAATATCTCCTTACCTTCTCTGCCCTTCAAAATGTATCTCCTCATCATCACTATCATTTTTCAAAGCATGGGAGAAATTCCACCTGATCCAAGAACTATTTTATTTTTCTCTCTAAAATGCCCACAGTATTCCTCCACCCTGTCTGTTCCTATCAGTAACACGCAATCAGGTTAATATATTAGCCCAGGCTGTGTAGCAAAGACCACACAAACCAGAGCATCATGGGTGTAATGTGGGGAGGGGCAGCAGCCTCAGAAGGAAGAGAGATTGGAAGAAGAGGCAGTGGCCAGCAGCAGTGGCATCAGGGCAATCATGGACATGAGGAGATGAGGCATTTGTCATAAGGAACAGCACTGCTCCAGTCTGCAGGCTCCTGGCAGAGACTACTGCCCCATTCGCAGTGCCCATGGGCCAATGATAGTAGTTCCTGCGTCTCTCTGATATGGCCTGGGAAGAGAAAGGATGTCAGGCTAGCTAGGGAAAGCGTTTTACCTGGTGTGTGTACTCATCCTATTATTCTGTAACTCATCACCCCTTGATAGCTTGTCTCAGGCTGACAATTGGGGAATCCTATTCTATACGTCACCAACATGCCCAAATTGCCTTTGTGCAACTCTGCTGTCCCCTCAGACTATTTCCTGCTTATTTTACAGTAGATGTACATCCTTCCCCCACCTCCATGCTCCCTGTTTCTGGCACAATATTATTCCTTTTCCCTAATATCAGGATTAGTCCTTGAGTCTGGGCATAAGGTGCGTCAAATGAGTCTACTTGTGAGTAGATCTGGAAGCTGGAAACCAAACAAAATACTCCAAGCCACTGGATCCACTCTTTTGGAAATATGTGCTTAGGGTTTCTCTGGTGTCTTTGCTTGTATTAGCCCTTCTGTCTTAATTTTTCTTCTCTCTTGACCTATTCAAATCAAACTCAACCTGGCTCGGCACCCATAGCTCAGTGGTTATGGTGCCAGTCACGTATACCGAGGCTTGTGGGTTCGAACCCTGCCTGGGCCAGCTAAACAATGATAACTGCAACCAAAAAAAAAAAAAAAAAAAAAAAAAAAAAGCCAGGCATTGTGGTGGGCACCTGTAGTCCCAGCTACTTGGGAGGGCGAGGCAAGAGAATCACTTAAGCCCAAGAATTTGAGGTTGCTGTGAGCTGTGACACCATAGCACTCTACTGAGGGTGACGTAATAAGACTCTGTCTCAAAAAAAATTTTTTTGTTAAATATTTCCTGAAATGTGAGTTTTTTGCTTCCTCTTTCTGAGTATCTTACAGACTTGGAAGCAGCCCAAGGTGGATGGAGCATGCGGTACAGGGAGGATGGCCAAGTCTGGAAGGAGCAAGTTAGAGTCTAGAGGTTGGAGCCACAGGCGGAGTGAGTTGGAAGTAGATCAGGACCTAAGAATCAGTGCCACAACTGTGGATATAAACAGGGCATTGAGGCCAATGGTGAAGAACCAGTGGATGATTTAGGGATGAACATGGAGCAAAGCATGTTGGAGCATTTTCTGAAGTTTATGTCTAGCTCTAGATGAAAGTTTTCTGTGTCCTAAAAAATAATAGTGATTATAAACTCAGAATTTACAGCCCTGAGTTTGTACTTCTTTTATGACGCTCATCATGCAACCTGTTGAAAGTGTTCATTTCCCTTTCTAGTCCTTAGGCTTCTTAAGGTCAGAGACCTGATTGCTTCCCTCCTGTTCATATTGCCTCACACCTGTTGAGATTGAGAACGCCAAGACCATCTGGAGAGAGTTATCCATCAATCAGTTGGAGAGTCAAGACCCAAGATCAAGAGGGAGTGGACAAAAGTGTGCTTAGAGGTAAAACAGCTCTAAGTTGAGGACTGAATATATAGGGATGCCAAGTAAAGGACTGAACATAGGGAGATATTAATTTATTTATTCACCCAACATTTATTAATAATTCAGAATTTCCCAAACACTTAGCTAGGCATGATTATATAAATATACTTAAAGAATACGAAATAGTCTTTACTATGAAGGATCTTCAGTCTTCAGCAGTGGTGACAGACCAGTAAAGGGATGATTGCAACATACAGTAAATGTAGAAAGAATATTCAAGAAAGTGTGTATGGCTAGCAATGGTACAAAATGTTTAAAAGGTGAGGACAAAAGAAATAATTTTATTTTCCTGTTGTGAGAAGATTAATCTTTTTTTTTTTTTGACAGAGTCTTACTATATTGCCCTCAGTAGAGTGATATGGTGTCACAGCTCAAAGCAACCTCCAACTCTTGGGCTTAAGCAATTCTCCTGCCTCAACCTCCCAAGTAGCTGGGACTCCAGGTGCCCAGCACATGCCTGTATATTTTTTTTTTTTTTTTTTTTTTTTTTTTTGGAGACAGTCTCACTGTACCACCCTCGGTGGAGTGCTGTGACATCACAGGACTCACGGCAACTTCGCTTCCGCGATTCTCCTGTCTCAGCCTCCCGAGCAGCTGGGACTACAGGCGCCCGCCACAATGCCAGCTATTTTTTGGTTGCAGTTTGGCCAGGGCTGGGTTTGAACCCGCCACCCTCGGTATATGGGGCCGGCACCCTACTCACTGAGCCACAGGCGCCACCTCGCCTGGCTATTTTTTGTTGCAGTTGTCATTGTTGTTTAGCTGGCTCGGGCCAGGTTTGAACCCGCCAGCCTTGGTGTATGTGGCTGGCACTGTAACCACTGTGCTACCAGCACTGAGCCAAGACTGATCATCTTTAAATGTTGTTTTTGCCATTCTTCTGAGTGAAGCATCACAGGCATGGAGAAGCAAACACACATGTGCTCAGAGTTGTAAATTGGAATTGATTAACCAACACGTAAGTGCACATATGGAAGTAAATCTCAATGAAAATCAAGCTGGGTTGAGGAGAGAGGAAGGGATGGGTAAATTCACATGGCAGTGCACACTATCCAGGTGAAGGGCACACTTACAACTTTGACTCAATCTATACAAAAACAAAGTAGGTAAACAAAATACGTGTACCCCTAATATTCTGAATGAATAATAATAATTCAGTTTCAGAGATCAAGTGAAGCAAATCTGCATAATTGTTATACTGGTTATGTGAGGATGTAGGAAACACACACACATTTTATTAAGTCTTGCATTGTTATTAGGTAAACATCTGCTAGGAAAATCACATTCCTTTTCTCCAAAGGGAATTATTTTTTCAGCCCAATATAATGATCTGAATAATCTAAATGATTTCTTTGATATTCATTTATAAAGATAAGATTTTAATGGCCACATTAGTTCAAATCCCAAAGCTCCAGAATCCTCTGTGAGTGAATTGTTTCGAGATTGAGTGGTAGTGAAAAAGTGTAATAAGATTATCTTCAGGATCCCATTTTATTCTCTCCTTATAGGAAAGTGCTTTTCTTCTTCAAAATAGTTTCAGGCATCTAGAGAGGATTATTTAGGAAGATCATTTCAAGGCGATCACCATTCTTAAAGGTTTGGATTAAACATTGATGATCTGTTTTGCTCACGGAAGTTTGTTCCAGTGTTCCCTGCACTCCTGGCTGCAGCTTACAGCGTCATGGTATGTGAAATGAAAGGGATGTTTTCAGTTGAAACAAATTCTACAACTTCTCACCAGGAAAAAAAAAGGCTGCCTTTCCATAAATTACCAAGTATTAGAAAGGTGTGGAACCCTCATGCAAAAAAGGATTGCAACATATGGAGAAACAAACAATGAACCAGTTACAGAGAATTAACACTGGCCACATGTTGCTAAGAGATTATGCATCCCTGATTATGGGAATGTACACAGCACTCCCACTGGTGCCCAGCACCTGTCCTGCAAATGTTATCTCAAGTCTAAACTGTGTAATTCTGTAATATATAAATAAAAGACAATTCTATTGAAAGGGATCACTCTTCAGAGGTGTTTTGTGTTATTAATAAACTAATTATAGACACAGTGAGAGGATTATCCCTGATGTCTTAGAGGGCCTGGGATCAATGCCTTCCTTAGAGCAAAGCACAGAATTGCTTATTTTAACAAAGTTTTTGAGTTGGACCCTGGTGTGGGTACACTGAAAAGTTAATGATGAAAGATCTTCTTTGTTCTTATTATTGGTATTATTTCCATAAAATGGCTATTTTTGAAATTAAACAAATAAATTAAAAACTGTATGTAATCTTGTGCAATTATGATTTTGATGCTTTTTTCAGATATTCCTTGGTAACTGACTAATATATGATTTGATAAGTATTCAGAGACGAGAGGCATTTCTATTAACTTCATTTTTTTAAGTTTGAACAGGGAACCCCTAACACACATGTTCAGTAATACATAACATGCCATGTGATTTTGAAAGTATATGTTGACTAATTTAGTATTCATAAATGAGGTTAATAGTAAGGTAAACCAAACTTAAATATTTTTTAAGTAAAGAGTTTATTTAACAAATTGACCCCTCTTTCCAGGTGCTGTTCTAAGTGCTGGGAATGGAGCTGTCAGGAATTGTGAATGGTCTGAGATTTTACTCTCCTTTCAGGCTAATAGTCTAGCCTGCTAACTGGGACACAGACATTGGCAAAAGATACAAGATTCTTGAGTCAGAGACAGAGGGCTTTGTTACTCATGGCACAGTGGCAGCATGAGCTTCACATTTGCTCACATCAACTTCCCATGACTTTCCCCTCTCCCCCAATTCCATGGAGATGACACAGTGGAGCCTATAGGGAAGCCTGCGGTCTCATTGGAGAGAGGGACACTGCTTAGAGAATCACTTTCAAATGAACAGTAACAAGTCAGTTCTTTGCCTAGGGGAAGGTGGTACCTCATTCCTGCAAATGTAACCCTCAAGAACGGTCGAGGTAAAAATCAGTGAGAGCTTGATTTCTTGGAATACCCAGCAAGACTGCACAGGGCCCGTTAGGGCCCATTGGAGAATGTCTCTCCCTGCCAGAGCCCTGGGGCCTTGCCCTTACAGACCTGGCCAAGAAATTTCATCCTACGCATTTTTACTCCTCCCAAACTACTGTCGACAAACACTACCTTGAAGTCAGCATTGGCCTCTTCCTCATTTTCAGTTTTTGTGCTCACTATTGTTCCATCTTCATTGCTATTTACCCCTTCCTTGTTAAGTCTCAGGCATTAGTCACATTTTGCAGGCATCAGGAGCCACACTGCTATCATAAAGGCTAGACTGAGTTTCTAAGGACATACTCAGGTAATTTCCTCAAAGCCTGACTACCTATTCCGGATGGTCAGTCTGGTACTTTTGCCTAAAGCCACTGCCTCATTTAGACCTAAAGACTCAGGCCATTCCATTTGTGCCCAGACCATGATTTAGTCTGGGTCACACTGAGCCAGGCTTCAAGACTCTGGGCATCTGTGTTTGCTATGTTCGGCCAGCTGTTACGTAGTTGTGGTAGGAGTGGGCTGTCTTCCTCATGTCTTTATTTCTTTCTGTCCTCAGCTCTAGTTTTTATAGCATGATCATGCATGAACATTTTTTTGAGGAATGACCGATATTATAAAAAGACAGGTTTGTCTGCCTTAGAGTTTGTTCCATTCTGAGGATTCTGAGATGCCCTGGAATACTTCTGGGAAGGAGTATAAGCCATCAGCCATCCACCTGTGCTCTCTCAAGATCGAGCTAGCACATTATGGGGTGGAGGCCCCCCAATTACCAGCAACAAGTGCGGGAAGATAAAAACGAAAGAAGTGAGGATTCTTATAAAAAAGGGGACTCAAAGGCAACCGTATAAGGCTTATTCTTCATTCTCAAGTGAGATGATATGACATAAAAGTAAAGGAACATTTTCACTATTCTCCAGCTTCCAATTGTGTTCATTCTAGTAAAGGATTGTATCTGAATGCTGTTCCAGGTAGCATTGGGCACAATGGCTGGGTTACCCTGTGTGTCATAGTTCTGGTGGTGAGGAGAATGCCAAAGAAGTAGGAGAGAGGGAGCAAAATTAGAAGGAAATAGAAATGTAAGAGATTGTGGCTGTGTAGCAAAGTAGTCCATTTATATGTATGACAATGCGTGTGAAGGAGAATGCCTGTGATACACGGTTTAAGGTAGTAGTAGCGTGTTGCATGTGTATGTATGTATACACATGTATATATAACAGAAATAACTAGCTGATGGTATATTAGCTCCAAGATATGTGGTTTTAAAAAGCCGAAGGCATCATTTCCTTGCTAGTTCCATTATGTCATATAGAAATACGTTCTGTGTGGGAAAGAAAAATGTGATATAGGCAAAGGGATTTGTCTGAGAAAGATGCAGTCTTCAGAAGAGACTTAAAGTCTATGACTAAATTAGAGAAATGAATGACATTTCAAATGCAATCTCCTTGTTAGGTTATATTAGAGAAAATTTATGTTACTGACAAGCCAAAGAAGGAGGCATTTGTATGCTACTGACAGTTGGTACCATATGTGTGTAGAAATGAACTTCAATGTGAGGGAAAAAAAGAAAAAGGAAAACAGGAAGGTAGAAGATGATTGAAAATGAAAGAAAAAATGAAATATAGTATTTAGCTGTATGTAATATTTCCTAAATATCATTGCTTTATATTTTATTTTTATTTATTTATTTATTTTTTGAGACAGAGTCTCATTCAGTCATGCTGAGTAGAGTGTTGTGGAGCAACACTCACAGCTCATAGCTCACAGCAACTTCCAACTCTTAGGTTCGAGTGATCCTCCTGATGCAGGCTCCGGAGTAGCTGGGACTACAGGGATGAGCCACCACACCCAGCTAGTTTTCCTGTTTTTAGTAGAAACGAGGTCCTGCTCTTGTTCAGGCTGGTCTCAAACTCCTGAGCTCACGCAATCCACCTGCTTAGGCCTCCTGTAGTGATAAGATTACAGGTGGCAGCCCCTGCGCCCAACCTAAATATTATCATTTTAGATTCTTGAGAATGGATATGTGCTGACACAATGTTTGGAATTTCAGACCAAGCACTCAAGTTTACTTTAGGTTAAAATCATTACCCCAGACTTGGGTTTACAGCTCACCTCCGTTATGACAAATCAATTCTTAGCATCACAGGGCATAGGGGTATAAATAGATCATACTGAAGTCCTTCTAATTTCAGAATAAAATGGCAATGTTACGAAACCTCATGGATGTGACACTGTAGTCAGAACTGTAACTATTGGGTGAATCGATGGTTTGGACAAAGAGCTTCAAGCAAAGAACATCACTAAGTACTGTGATGAGTTAACTAAATAAAGGAAATCTAAACATTTCTTATAATGGAATTAATTTTTATGTAATCTCTCATAGATGCCCAGTTTCTTAAGAAATGGCCTTTTTTTTTTTTTTTTAATGAGCCAGCTTTTGGATTCATTCAAGGCCTCTGTTTTCCCCTGCTCCACTGGCTGAAGCTGGCTGCCTTGGCAATGCAGTTGTGACTATACAGCTTGCAATGAGGTAGGCTTTGGACCCCTGGTAGGAGGAATTCCCTCCCAGAAACCAGAGAAATTCAAGAGGGATTAGAGAACTATGAGTCATACTTGGCCAACACCAAATAGTGCTGCTGGGAAGGTGGGCTTTGGAGGCCAAGATATGAGGGAAATTAAGTGAAAGTCTACATGATCCAGCATTGGAGATTATTTCTCTAACATATACTAAGCTCAAACAGGCTTTCAATAAATAATTAATAAACTCACTGATTATATTCTTCCTTAAGTAGTTTATATCTCCATGAATTGTAGACATTAAAACTGGATTTGGTATGTTGATGTCATTATCATTTATGTATTACAATACCAAGCAAATAAGCACGTAACTTCATTGGTAAAACATACATTTTTTTTCATGATGGGAAGAGAAAGAAATATTAGAAATGACCCTGTCATTAAGGGCTTACACTCTGGGACACAGACATATTCAGAGAGAGAGAGATAATAATGCAAGCAGCAACTAGATCAGTTCTGAACACAATTTTCTGACTCTCTTCAGAGGCTTCAAAGGCAAAGCTTTACCCCTTTGAGCTCGTTTCTCTTTTCCTTCATCCCTCTTCTATCATTTCTTTATCCCTTTCAATCTTAGGTGTTGAGCTGAAAAATTTAGATTATTTAGAAGTTCTCACAATAATTTATTAATCATTTGAGACACACAGTGTGTATAGTAACTGTCGGCCAGGTACAAACTCAGAGGGGTGGTTGCTGCTGGGCCTCTTACAAAAAAAGCAGAGCTCTGATAACTAGGCAGATGTAAGAGGGATGGATATATGGGAAAGAAAAAGAGCCTGGACAGACCACGAGTGAGGACTGAACGGGCAGACCTCTTTTGTTGAAGTGAGTATGGAGCTTTGGGAAAGAAAATCTCTCTCTCTCTTTTTTTTTGAGACAGAGTCTCAGCTGTCAACCTGGATAGAGTGCCCTGGCGTCACAAATCAGAGTAACCTCAAACTCTTGGGCTTAAGCAATTATCTCGCCTCAGCCTCCCAAGTAGCTGGGACTACAGGTGCCTGCCGCAATGCCTGGCTATTTTTTGGTTGTATTTGTCATTGTTTGGCAGGCCCAGGCTGGATTTGAACCCTCCAGCACCAGTGTATGTGGCTGGCGCCCTAGCTGCTGAGCTACAGGCACGGAGCCAGGAAAAGAAAATCTCTTACAGAGATAAGGGACAGTGGGCAGATTGTTAAAGGTCCTTAATAGGAACTTAAGTTCATCTCTAAGCAATGAGAAATCAATACATAAGAGTGTAATTTATAATAAATAAGTTTTGAAAAGAATTCTAGATTGATGTACTGGGTAGATTGATGATGTGATGAAACAAGAGACAGACTAGGCAGTGGCTAGAAATAAATTTAATAATCATCTTATTAAGTAATTTCATTTCTGATTGTGTGACTAGTATTGGGAGTGGAGAACATGAAAGGTAGGCAGAGTGGTTTCCTGAGGTCACAATCTAATTAGGTAATTAGATTAGCAGAGACAGGCTGTGGAACTAAGGTCTTCTGACTCACAATGGAGGACTAGGTTTCCTGTATCACTCTTAGAAATGTATTGCAACACCCATGAGCTAACAAATGACTGCCAGAACTAGGTACTGCCATTTGAAATCCAGATGAAAATGACATTTGAGAGGTAGTATAAAGTAGGAATCATATAAAAATGTGATTAGTAATTGAATCTGTAATTGTTTCCTATTGCTGCTCTAACAAATTACCACAAATATGATGGCTTTGAACAACACAAGCTTATTTGTTAGGCTACAGTCAAGGTGTCAGTAGGGCTGTCTTTCTTCTGGAGGCTCTGTGGGGAAGATTGTCTCCTTGCCTTTTCCAGGCTCTGGAGACTGCCTGCATCCCTTGACTCATGGCTCCCTTCCCTCCTCAAACCCAGACATGTCCTATTTAGTCTTCCTGAGTCTACATCACTCTGGCACTGACTCTTCTGTCCCTGTCCTTCACACTTCAAGGATCTGGGTGGTTACCCTGGGACTGCCCATTCAGTCCACAATAATTTTCTTTCTTTAAGGTCAGTGGATTAGCAGCTATAATTCCCTCTTGCCATGTAACATAGCATATTCATGGGTTCCAGAGATTAGGACACGGACATCTTTGGAGGAAGGTAAGGAGGTTATTATTCTGCCCACCATAGAGAGAATATATTGAGATAAAATAAATCAAAGATAACTCCAAACATTTAAAACTGGGAAACTGTAAAGGCAAGGGTCCAAATGACAGAAATAAGGAAACTGATATGGGGACAAATCATCTTGACAAATGTTGAGCTTTAAAAATGACTTTATTTTCAGATGAACTTTCCCAACAGGAAATATTAAGAACTCAGGGTTAGAAGTGTTGCTGTTTAGCTAATGCTAATTACTACTATGGTGAGACCTTTTCCATGCTCTTTTATACATATAA